>OMNN01100579.1:0-10623 GCA_900302755.1 Chromis chromis | reverse complement strand
GGCTTAAGACATGCATGAAACCTTTAAGGCAACATTGTATTTAGAATTATTATTATTATTTATGTCTTCGTGTTTAATGGCCAGTTGCGGGAAGTAGGACAAAACTGACAGACAGTCTTATCACCTTAACATTTGTTATAGTGAACATATTAGCATACACAACCTGATGTAGGTGTATGTAATTCCAAAACCCACTGTCCCTTTAAATGGTAAATGGTCTGCACTTATATAGCGCCTTTCTACCTTAGTGGTACTCAAGGCGCTTTACAATGTGTTTCTCATTCACCCATTCACACACCAATGGTGACAGACTTCCATACAAGGCGCTAATCTGCCATTAGGAGCAACTTTGGGTTCAGTGTCTTGCCCAAGGACACTTCGGCATGTGGGGGGGACCGGGGATCGAACCTCCAACCTTGCCATCAGTGGACAACCCTCTCTACCACCTGAGCCACAGTCGCCCCCCTCCCTTTAGCTCTCTTGTGGTCTCTCTAGCTGCTAAAAGCTGAACTATGTTCACCAGCTAGTTACCAACTATCCAGCTGTTAAGACCAGATCCGACCCTACCCAATGTGGCGCCCTAGGAGAGATTTTATCTTTTTATCCATCGGCTATTTACATACACTTACAAAAGAAATGGAATAGCATTGTTTTGTAGTCATATTAATTGGGTGTTGCTTTACATTTGAATCCATGTGAGCTTTTCCATTTTAAGAGTTAATAGTATAACTAGTTTTAATATAATTATATTGAAGGTGAAGTTTTTCCTGATTTTGTGGCGCCCCCTGGAGGCCACGACGCCCTTAGTATTTGCCTATATTGCCTGATGGGGGAGCCGGCTCTGGTTTAGACTCTTAGATTAGATGATTATTCCTTGTGAGGAAGAGGTCTCATTTCCTTTCAATAGTTATTTGATGAGCTCATTAAAGTTGCTTAGTAGTTACTGCTGAAGGTTGTGATCATAAAAATATGAATTAGTGCAGCTTTAACTGAAACTGACGCGATCCGTTGGAAAAGATTCACCACTATGTTGCTGCAAAAACACAGATCATTAAATTGTTGTGCATTGCTCTTTGCTAATAAAAAAGGACAGACATAAATAAAACAAATCAATAATAAATCTGTTAGCTTAGGAAATGTGGGTATTTTGCCAAAACGGAGCTGGATCCAAGATTAGATTCCATCCTTCACAATCCAAATGCCAGTATATCCAGCATATGAAAAAAGCTGAGATAAGTGGCATGTAATTGCAGATGATTCGTATTAATACATGCTACAGTGTTGACAGGGGAAACATCAGCATGCTGGTATGTTCATGTTCAGTGTAATAGATATTATAGCAGTCATTTAGATTTTTCAAAAGTGACTCCTACAGAGATGGCAGAGAGAAAAAAAATACATGGAAAGGTATGTGTTTGTTGCCTACTTGTGTGTTTCACAAGAAACTGGCAACACCAATCATGCATCTTTCAAGCCCCACTGACGGCATATCTGCCAAAGCAATTACGGTTTCAATTCAATGGCAGCTCATGGTCCACAGTAAGCCTCGTACGTCTAATTTATCCAGAGTAATTGTCAAAATAATTAGGTTTTTTTCACCCTTTTTCTCCCTGAGCAGCCCATTTCTCTTGAAACACAACGAGAGTTTACAAAATAGATTGGAGATGAAAATTTGTAGGACGAAAAAAGAAAGTTATCAGCGTGTATTATAACATTCAGTTTATTGTGTTGTGCTGATTTCTGTCTCAGAGTTGCCGTGCCGACAGAGCTTTTCGTTTGGTCTTAAGGGAGAACCGCCACACATGTAACTGCTGATTGCAGATCAGAAGGGAGAGATTTCAGTCAGATATACAGTGTGTCGCTCTTGACCCGGACCAGATGCTGACTGTGGTGTTTCTGGCTCTCGAGGCCCACCCAGCAGCACCAAGAGGAAACTGTCTGCATCCTCTATGTAGGAGTCAGATACTTAGATATCTGGATGAGAAGATGCAGCCAGGCAGGCACACATAGGCTCCATATGGGCCTAATGATTTAAACAGCATTCATTTTCACTTTCACTGTGCACACTGGACAGCACACTCCTTATCCATGCTTCGGTTACTTTTCCAATCGCTGAAGGAGTTTCTTTTCGGATCTTTTTATGCCTGCAAGCAGCGTTTGATTATTTTTTTCACAAAGAGAAAGTATTTTTTAAAGTTTTTCAAGAGCTTGAATATGAGACAACCTGACAACTGGATGAGTACAAAAAATGCAAATTGAATTCTGCAAACAATTGTCTTCTAAATTATTAATTTAGCCATTTTCCTCATGTGAGGTTTTTTTTATGTGTCTTAGGGGGGAAAAAAGGGCTTTTTGAGAAATTATGCAACATTTAGTCCAAGAATGAGTCACCCAAAAACATCCACTCTAATTAGAAATTTTGTAAATAAAGCTTAACTGTTTATACAGAGGACTACTTCCTCTCCTGTAGCGCCTCGAGCACGCTGCCTTCTGACTTGCTTGACGCAAATCTAAACTGGCTGTCAAGGTTGCTAAAACATGAAAGCGGAGTATCTGAGCTCCAGGAACAAACGTCTTGACAAGCATCTTAATGGTTCTTACCCCTCTGAAGTTGCTGGTGGCCTGAAAGTAGATGAGGTAGTTCTTGGTGGGGTCTAAAGGACTGTTCCAGTAGCCGTTGTAGGTGTGATTGTCACCCACGGTGAAAGGCGTGGCCTCCGGCAGACTGCTGGGAGCCAGCTCAGCGGTGTAGTAATGTGGGGTCCCTTTGGCCTGGGCCTCACTGTGTGAGTTCGGAGTGGGGAAACAGTCCACTGTACCCAGTTCCCTCCTCCTCACCTGGCGGGACCCATCTTCTTCCACCACCACCACCTGGTAGGCACTGAGAGAGGACAACTTGGGGGTTAGTACTGCAAAAATGTGCAAATACTATTCAAGCTAATCCAACTACTACAAGGTGAACTCCAACATATAATAAGTTTGTACATGACTGTGGTCATTATTTCTGGTTGATAGAACAATGTGCTCAGTAATTATGTTGCTAAGATGTTGGTCTTAATCCCTAATTGTGCATGAAGCTAGATATGGTGGTTCATAGTTGAACCAGGTAGGCAGTCTGTAAGCTGTCATTGATGTTGACAACAGACAGTTTGAGCAATGAGTTTACTGTGTATCTTGCTCTCTCTAGCAAATAAGTCTTTGTAACCTCTCGGACTGTCTTGTTTGCGTTGCTGTGTCACTTATTTCTTAGCAGCTGTCATGTTTTTCTTCAGTGTCACCACATTCCCAGGTGCAAACTCTCAAGTAACTTTGTGGGTACAGTATTATTTTTATCGAGAGAGGGGTGACACCCAAAACTATGTAGGTCTTTCATTCTTACAAGGGAAGAACAAATATGCATGTGGTAAATGGAGACTACCAGTCTTGTGTTTTGATGTCATTAAATGTTTGTTTAAGCTAATGCCCCCTAAACAGTTTGTTATCATTGTGTTAATATGTATGTAACACATGTGCTAATATGGGCTGCACGGTGGCTCGGTTGTTAGCACCGTCGCCTCACAGCTAGAAGATCCCCGGTTCGCGTCCCGGTTAGGACGCCTGGGATCTTTCTGTGTGGAGTTTGCATGTTCTCCCTGTGCAGCGTGGGTTTTCACCAGGTTCTCCAGCTTCCTCCCACAGTCCAATAACATGCTGAGGTTAATTGATTATTCTAAATTGTCCATAGGTGTGAATGAGAGTGTGCTTGGTCTCTATGTGTAGCCCTGTGATAGACTGGTGACCTGTCCAGGGTGTCCCCTGCCTTCGCCCGAGTCGGCTGGAATAGGCTCCAGGCCCCGCGACCCTACAGAGGATTAAGTGGTGTATAGATAACGGATGGATGGATCCATGTTGATGAAAGTTCCATCTCCCTGCATAGAAATGCTCCACCAAAACAGTTTTGAGTGAACACTGGTTGGTTTAAAGAAATACTAACATGCTAAGCCATTCTAAATACTGCTGTGTAGAATGGCCTGGCTAAAAGAGACTAGGTAGTGATGAACCTACACAGAATTATTGGCTGAACATGCAGCTTCCCTCAACGTTAGAGGTTTATGGTAAGTTTCAGCCTACTGCTCAGTTGTGTGGCTTCTGTGGCTGGCAAGTTCTGTTATTATCATTAGGGTTAGCTGAGGGCCACTGTTTAGCTCTGGAACAGGGCTGATTCTGGGTCATCATTAAGTAGAACTCTGGCCTTTATCTGGAAACCAGGTAATCATTGGCAACCTGAGAACATATCTGAAACCATTACACCATAGCCTACAGAGAGGTTAGCGTGGATACACGGTTGGCGAGGACATGTGCTGTTAATTGCTGTTTAAACACCAAACATACTGAATAGTTTAACACGCACCGCTTAGGAATTTGTGTAAAGATGGGAATTAATTCTGCAGGCCTCAACAAAGTGGACATAGGTGGGTTTTTCTTTTCTTCAGTTTTCCAAGGGCAGTCCTTGGAAGAGAATTGGACATTACTGCCATAGCTGATGGAGAAGCTGTCCTGACGACCTGAACTGCGAGAAAAACAAAGTCAGCGGTGGTGGCGTATGGCAGCCATTATCTCCCTCTGTGATTAAAAGCAAGAGTCTGTCCCCCTGCCTCAAACCCCGGCCTCTGGCCAAGCCACCGACCACAGCTATTTCTTCTGGTCCCTGTGTACTATTTAATCATGTGTGCACTCTGACTATTGTGGTCAGGCCAGTTTGCATATAGAGAGGGGGGTTAGGAGAAGAAGACAGAGTGAAAGAGAAAGAAAGAGATGGAGGGCAAGTGAGAGAAAAGAGCAAGGCAGAAAGAAAAGAGGTGCTTCTGCAGTCTTCACCATAATCTGACCACTGCATTGTGATTAAAGGCTGGAATCGCACCTTTTTCTCTCTAAGCAGTGCACTTACATCTTAAACAGCACAGCAGGAAGAAGGTGTTTGTGCATACATGATTCAATACAAACTATGAACACATTACAGTGATCTGAACAACATTAAAAAAGTCAAAAATATCATTTAACAAGAATAGAACCAAGGACTAGCCCATGAGCATGCATGGACTTGAAAAAGTGACAGATTTATGTACACAAACAGGCAAACCATAAAAACACTATTTCTGTCTATTTACCATGGAATTCTTGCTCACAAGTGCTCACTAGGGGTGAAGGGAGTTACTGTCATGGCATGTTCCCAAAGACCTGGGTCAAGAAAGTTCTTATAAGTTATTTGAAAGAGGAAAAAAACGGAGGAGAACAAACAAGCAACTTTAGTTGTCTGGATTCAGATGTCAGATAAAGTGATATTTGGGATCTAAGCAGTAAGGTAAAGGAATGATGAAATGTTATCCCATTTGAAATATCTATTTCAAATGTTAATATTGTACAAATATAAAGTAGTGAGTAGATAATTGCCTAACTAAAACTGTACATGTTTCTGAATTAACTGTAAAGGTTTTCCTTTACAGTTAATTCAGAAACATATACAGTTTTAGTGGGTTGTATTCAGGGGCAGGCTGGCCATCGGGAGGTTCAGGACATTTCCCAAACGGCCGGTCGGTTCCAGGCTGGGGGCCGGAACGTTTTTCTTTTCTTTTTTTTTACCCCAAACACAGCCGTGGTTGACCGAAATTATTAGGAAAGTTAGAGATGTGCTCACTTTCACTTCTTGTCCCAATGATCCAGACTAATTTGGAAAAACTGGTTGTTTACAACCTGTTGAATCATCTGGCTGCATGAGTTTCCATGGCATCTGACCTGTTATTAGTGATTTTGTTCCGTACTTCACTTGAGTACAGTGTTATCAAAACTGACAAAGCTAATGGTTAGAGCTATGGCAATAAAACTCCTGCGGCAGTAATCACATTTTCTTGAAAGTGTCTTTAAGCTATGAGCACATGAAGGCGGCAAAGCTAACTAGAGGCACTGGGTGGTTAGCGAAAGAATGAGATCGTGGGTACAAACGGCCGAAATGAGTTTCCTCCGTAGGTTGGCTGGGCTCAGCCTTAGAGATCAGGTGAGAAGCTTAAAAATCCAGAGGGAGCTCAGAGTAGCATCGGAAGGAGTCACGTTGTTCGGACATCTGATTTGGATGCCTCCTTCAGAGTGGGAGGACTGGAATGACCTGCTTCACCTGCTGCTTCCGCTTTGGGACCCCACATAAGTGGAGGAAAGTGGATGGATGGATTCCTCCAGTTTTGAGGTTAGCAGCCTCTTAAAAGCATGATATGGGCCAATTGGGGCCTTCTCTGCCGTTTAACAAGCTGTGTAGGTGCGTAATCATCCATTCTGAACATTGAGAAACAGAAAATAACCCTAATAACATCAGAAACCTCTTGTGGTCGTCTTTCCTAGAGAGATGCAACTCTATAACATGTGGCAAATGTTGCAACAGGGTGTATTTTAAGCTTAAACAAGATACTTTTCTAAACCTAACTAAGTAGCTTTGGTGCCTAAACATAATCAAATGAGACAACTGTAATTACTTTGATAAATGGAGATGAGTTATTTGGGGTTTAATCATTGATAAGACTGACTAGACAGACTGGACTTCCTGGGGTGTATTTATTTATTTATTTTTATTAAATTCACACAACATTGTAATATATTTATGCCATTTGCCAGATAATGCTAAAACAGTTAGAGTGGCTGTGTATGCTAGGGCCGGCACAGACCAATATGTGAGAGGTGTTGTATGAGATGCCATGAGCTAAGACACGTTCACAGCTCAACAAGCTCAGGAAATCCCCAGAAAAAAACACGCTGTACACACACACACACACACACACACACACACACACACACACACACACACACACACACACACACACACACACACACACACACAGTCAAGAGCCAACTGAAAATATGTGTGGGTCTGTACCTGCACCACATATTGTAAATGTAGTTAACCTTCAATCATGCCTTTTTTTTCACTCTGTGAGCAACAATACATTTTTCAGATATGATGCACGCATACTGGGCATTCATATTCTCTCCAGTGTGATATGAATCCTACCTGTTGTATTTCCTCCTGCTCTTTGTCAGATATAGATCTGTCACCACAGCATGACAGTGAGTGCACATTCAGCACACAGACAGTTGAACCTGCGGCCTGAGGGGTCGAAGGTAATAGTACGCTCACTATTTCTGTTATATAATGGTGTGTCTGGCGCTCCATGATGCAGGTGTTGCTGTGCAGCATTTGCACTGATGTGGTCTCGTTTGCCTGTGAAGCTCCCAGCCAAGACTACCACCGCAAGACTCATGTTAACCCCTTCCTGTCTGACACACAGCCTGCACTGACAACACTCTCTTTGAGGTTTCTGGTACAGCTGTGTTCAGAGGCAAAGGTATACAGGTCAGTGTGCAGCTTCTCGTACCGCATCGGCTTTAAATAAGTGCATTGCTGTGTGGGAAAGCTCTGTACAACGTCAGAAAAGACCTTTTTTTCAGATTGCACAAAAACGTCTTCTATGAAACAAATAAATGATAAAATAAAAAGAAAAAGGTGTTAAGAGTTCCAGTGAAATGGCTGTCAGAACATCTTTATCGTTTTCTCAAATGAAACAGAATGTGTGGCTGAGGAATCATTTTGAAAGGGATTTGATCTAACTCTGCAGGGATCTGATTGGATCACTCAAAAATGAGCATGGCTGAGTCAGCATGAGGCACCAAGTAATCACAACACTGCAACATGTGTAAACTAAACCAAAGCATCACATTTATGAAAATATTTTTGTCACTTGATAGCTAAAGTTCTGCAACTTCAGTTTTCTCCAGAGCCGGCTCTGGCCATACGTCAGAGACACAAACTGTGGTCCACTGTGAGAGCTTTTGGCACAGACACTGACAGGCACAACTTCAGACAGCAAAGGAACTGTGTCCTCTCCTATATGAGAAAAACCTAAGTCTGATTGTTATCTGTGTGCCTCTCAAAGTGCATTGATAATGGAACTTCATTGTGGGAATTAATAGAACTTGTGTCACTTTTTAATTCCCACCTTTAGCTACTGGTGGGAGCAGTGCAAGGAACTTTTTTGTGTGAATGACCTGGACTCTTGTCATTCCTGTGATGTCCTCACCTAATCCTTCATCTGCAAAACCATCGCCGGCCTGCTACCCAACGATCTGGAGGTTTGCCGGGCATACTCTTCTCGTTTTTTACCATTTCAACACCATGTAACATAATCATCTGGCCAATGTTCCTGTTACGTAAGCCTGCCTGACCAGACATCAGTGTGCTGATCACACACCACTCACCAAGCTCTACTTGGTTTTTGCTTTACACTGACATCCTCACTTCATATTAACCATTGCAGTCATGCTCTCCCCTACAACACTGATACAAATAAATTACAGTTGGTTAATTCTAACCAGGGCATACATCCTCCTCTTCTTTGTTAGGCCCGCAGTCATAACGTTAAGGTAAAGATAACTCCAGTTCTTCTGTTGGTTAAGTTTTCCAGTTCTACTACCGTTTCATTAATACTGGAAGTAAAGATTTTGGCAGTAGAAAGAAACAGTGGATCCTGGCCCACATTCTAGCGACCAAGGCCTTTTGATTGAGAAAATGCCATATGAGGGAGAACATCAGCGCCTTGTATCCACTGAAATAATAAGCTGACCCAACCGCCCCTCTTCTCTGTGCCTTTGAGCACTGGCCAACCATCTGAATCCACTCAGTCCCAAATGAGCAGCTTATTTTTCAAAGTGTCTCTTATTTGTGCTAGCTCGGCACCCTAACTTGAGATGGGAGGGGGGGAAAGGGAGGGCGAGGTGGAGCAGCAGTGTCATCTTAGAGCATGTCAGATTATCCTGTCTGTCTTGGAAATCCTTCGATGGGTCAGATTTTCCCTGGTGGAAGGGTATGTGGTGGGAAAATGGGCAAAGAGTGTCTCTGTGGGACCTCTGAATCCACACTCTGCTTTAAAGAGGTGATATGTGATTTTGTTGTCACTCCAGGCCACTGGACTAAATGAGAGCCAAGCTTGGCACACAAACACAGCATTGCTTTCAGAGTTTATTGTGAAAGTTAAAGGATACAACTTGGGTCATTTTTATTTTTTTGTAGTTCTGCCATCATTTATATTGACAATAACAGAATTATATTGTCTGATTTAATTTCTGAGATCTGACAATGCAGACACACTGACAGGAAGACGATGAAGAAGTAGTACACATTCTGTGTCGGACCAAGGCTTTCTATTAACCAAGTCCTGATGGTTTAACATTGTTATCAAACCTAAACCAAGTGGTTTTAACTACCTAGGCTTAAATGGAAGGTTTTTCGATAAACACTGTTGGGTTTAACATCTCAATAATTATTTAGGTGCGTACAATCTTACTGTAATGTAAAGAAAAAAAAACTATATGTGTTCTAACAGGACCAGCTGTATTGGCCAAGCATGTGAACATAACGTTGTAGCCATGATAGTGGACAGTGCTTCAGATACGGATGTTGCTGGGAATAACCTACAAATGTGGATGTTTTAGCACGTAAAATGTATACAATCTCTACATTTTCAAGATGTTGACAGCCTTCATGAGTCTATTAAAGTGACAACATTCCGTCTGTCAGACATGCCAAGGCATCAGGAGGATATTTGACATATGCGTGTAATTGAAGTTATATATAATGTATACAAAAGCAAAACAAGTTGAAGGATAAACAGGATGCACTTGAGAAAATGATGTAAACACTTTGAGATGATATAAAATAGTTTCCATAACAATATAAACTAGGCAAGACCTGTATTCGCGAGGCAAATTTGAAAAATTTGAAAAATTGGCAAATCGACAACCTGGCAAGTTGTTAATGTTTGTATATGGTTTTTGAGTGAAAATGCAGGAAAAACTGAAAAATGACCTTGACCTTGAGCAAAGGTCAAGGTGTTGACCTTGATACAAAAAGATAAAAAAAATACCAAAAAGTGTATTTTTTGGTCTTTTTTGTGATGTCATGAACTTTGACCCCTGACAAACTTTTTACTGGTAGGTCCTACAGCTTCGGCCCAAGCAAGTAAAATAATCTCCTTGAGATGAGCTTTTCAGAAATGTAAGCATCGTACTTGTACGATAAGTAGTTTTCGAGGAATGGAAATTATAATTTTTTTACACTTTTCGCTACCTTGACCTTGACTTTGACATTTCGGCTATAAAAAAGGTCGACTGCACATCCTTGACATTGCCCCTATAACATGGCACAAGTGTCATTAGTGTGGCATTATTAGCCTAGGAGGAGTTTTTGGACAAATTAAGTTGCGGAAGAAGAATAATAAGTATTCCTACGAAAACAATGTATTTGGCAATTTTTCAAATTGCCAAATACAACTATGCATGTTGGCTTTAACAAGTATTAGGATTCAAGGGCACTGCTCTTTTAAAGCCATACCAACAGTTCTAAAGGTCAGTATGAGATAAGGTTATAATCGTTGTGAACTTCAATATCCAGAAATTCTGCAAGATATCTTGTTTGACAGTTGAACTAGTCAATGCCAACTAATACAATAAACTCAAAAGGCATGACAGGCCAAATTCCTAACACTCCCAGGTTCTCTGGAAGTGAAGCGTATCACACACTGCTGTTGCAGGTGTTACTATGATTTC
>OMNN01100577.1:0-11541 GCA_900302755.1 Chromis chromis | reverse complement strand
AGTGAGCCTGCAGTACTATAAGCAAAAAAAAATTGAGGCTAACTGCCCTGCAATGTGCAATACATAGCATTGAAATAAATAACAAAATCACTTCCATAAATGTGGTTACAGCATTATCAGATGGATACAGTATCTACTCTTTCTAAATACTATCTAATTAAACTAAATAATTTCCATTATTATTCCATTATTGTAATTTCAGATAAACATTTTTAGGAAAAGGGTTTTGAAGAGGATCTTTTTTACCATGTTCAGTTGTATTAAATGAGCAATTTTTAGGGTTAAGAATGGGTAAATAAAAAGCAGAAAAGACAATGGATTGACTGATCTGTTGATGTTGTTACAGATGCTACATTCAGGTTACTGTAACTCTTGGAGTGATTTCTTTCAAGCATTACTGCGTTTAACTGCCTCTACATTTCCTGAACAAAAATGATTGGCACCCTGATAGCCTAGTGGTTATGTCGTGTTATGACCCACGTGCAGAGGTGTAGCGTTTGTGCCGGGTTCAAGTCTGACCTCGGCCATTTACTGAATGTCTTTCCCCATTCTCTCCTGTTTCTGACTCTATCCACTGTCCTGTCCTAAAGGCATGAAAAGGCCAAACATAAATCTTTTTTAAAAAGTCTTTATTCTGCCAGTTTTGATGTCACCCATTTGTTTTGTTTTGTTTGTTGTTGTTTTTCCTACATTGAGGTAGTATTCATCATTTACAGAACATCATCAGTCGTGCTGGTGAAGGGTTCTTTTAGCTGTTCTTTGTAATGTAACGACTGTATGCCATATTCCTGACAGTAAGCTGCTACTTGTGTTAATATACAGGAGTGTGGTTCTTCACATGCCCTCTAGGCAGTGACACTTTTATGGGCAGTGTCCTTTGTAATGTAAATGATGGCATCTGTGCTGTGACAAACTGGATTACACATTGCTTATGCTATGATGAAATAACATAATGAGTAAAGGTGTGCCAACACAATATATCCCAGCAACAAGAAGCCATTATGTCTGGAGATCATCCAAGTCAATATTGCTGCATAGTGAGTACAAGGTGCTCAGTGACAGGCCTGGAACATTCTGACTGAGGATGCCAGTGGATATTTGTAGCTGTGAATATATTTGAATTTGACAGTTTGTGTGTTTCATTTCCATCCATAGTTAAACATCTTTGTTTTTGCTGTTTGTTTTGTACATATTGCAGTATGCAGTATTTTGAAATCATGCTTTTGCTATCTACATTTTCAAAGACGTAAAGACAAAAAACAGAATGTCCCATTGTTCCATGCATCTGACAGCTTCACTTCTATTTCAATTCAATATTATTTATATAGCACAAACTCACAACATATCTCATCTCAAGGGACTTTACACAGTAAGTTGAAGACCTGATTCCCTTTGATCAAGCACTTGTTGTGCTCCCCTTTACTAGAAGGAAAACCCTCCATCATTCTCCGTTAAATTGTTCAGTTGTGGTACTAATGACGAAGCTCTAGTTCAGTTAAGTTTACCTTGTGTTGCTTTGAACTCAGTAGTTCCTTGTTTCCGGTGCTTCAGGTGAATCATGTCCTCTCACCGGTTACCTGTCTGCCATCCCCAGCTCTGTACCACCCACTCTTCAGTTGCCAAGCCTGCCTGTCCTGCTCTCCACTCCATGTAATACCTCCTTCAGCCAGCTGCTCTACTCTTTCAGCCAGCCACGCTCTCAGCTCCACTCACCAGTTACAGCAGGGGTGTCAAACTGCAGTCCTCCCCAGTTACAGCCTCCCCTGCCAGCTTTTTGTCCTCCTGCCAAATGCTCACCTGCCACTCACCAACTTCTGCCAGCCTCAGCTCCCCCAGAGCTCAAACTCAGAATCACCTTATCCTGCCTGTTCTTCAGTCCTGCTTTTTGGTTCAAAATGTAACAGAATATAAGATGGTTGGTCAGTGTAAAGCAACAAACGCCACAATGAATTTTCACAACATGGCAACTCTAACATTTTTTTTTATCAACAATTCTGCATAAAGTCATATACTACATATGTGCCTTATTAGAAAGTGGGACTAATAAAACAGAACTGAAATATCACTGAACATGTGATTTAAACGACATCAAACGTGACATGTTTCTCTCATACAGTTCCTGAGATAATAATTAAAGGTCTAAACATGCATATAAATTGTGGCATTTCATTATAAACGAAAACACACATGATATACATTGGAACATCTGATATAACTAAGAACACAACATTCAACAATAAGAACAATAAGAGACTAGAAACACTTGTGCTTAGACAACCTAAAATGAGGCTTTGATCCTATCTTCTCAAATGGTCTCCACTACCAAATGTACAGCTGTGAGAAAGGGTTTCTGGATTCTCTGTGTGTTGCTCTGCAACCAAGCCAGCAATAAACTGTTCTTCTGCTCCTTGGTACTCTACATTGTTGTATTGTAGTTGCATGTATGGAACTAGAGATATTGTTTGAATAGTAACTTAAAATAATAGAATGATTTATTTTTAATTTGAGTTATGATTATTACATTTTGGAGCTGTAGGCCATAATTGTCAAAATTAAAATAGCTTAAATGCTTGAAACATTTTACTTCATGTGTATTGAGTCTGGAATATTATACATATTCACTTTATTAAATAACTGATTTTCACGATATTCTAATAGTTTGAGATGCACTAGTGTGTCATGAAAGAGTGGACTGTTGGTCTGGATGGAGGTGAAGTCTTTAGAAGTAAGAATTGACAAACCATGCTTTACTACTTTAGATTGTTAAAAACTTGATCCCCATGTTCTCAGGTCCCCAGCACTGAGAGTTTTCATAAGAGTAGTGTCGGAGGGTGAAGGAAATTGTGCCACCTCCACTCAGTGAGCAACTGTACTTGCTGTTGTTGTGCCACTGTCAGTCTTTGGATGTTTGAGAAAGAGCAGTGACTTTATTCTCCAAATATCATCGTACAGTGTTCAAGACAATTGACTAGTAAGGAGTCACAAACAATGACAGTCATAACAACTGGAATATAGAGAAAGACCTTGACAAGAAGATGGGAATTAAACCCCACAACAACAACAACATAGAGTTTAGTTACACAAACACACACTCAGCTTTCTATCAAAGCCCATGTATATTCATTGTGCTGAGACGGATGCCATTATTCTTCAAAGAAACTTCTTTGATATCTTCTGAGAAGGTTTCTTGCTTTTGCACAATATTATCAGCAGTGATGCAGCCCCTGTAATTCATTAGAACTCTCTATGTGTACTCACCAACAGGGAGCACAGAAGAAGAGGAAGAGCTAATGCAGTACCAGGTGCACTTCCTTGATTGGGAGAGCAGAGATGCAGGGTTCCCACAGCACAGATTCCACCTGACGCATTTTATTCTTGATAAATCCCTCCATGGAATCATCTGGTAATGTTGGTCATCCTTTAGTTCAACTGGGAGTACCCACATAGGGAGCAAAGTAATACTTAGAGATTTCACTCAAAACAAAAGCAAAGGGACTGTAGATATATCTGCCAAATTACAGCAGGAATAAAAAGGGAAGAGGTCCACAAGCTGAGCAGTGGAAGAATCTGGAGGAAAGACAACAAGGCACAACAGTACCTCCCTCTGTCACAGCTTCCTCCCTCCACTATGGAGATGTATCAAACTGTGCTTTCCATTCTAATGCTGCTTAATGTCTAGTATACTTGGTGGCTGGGATAAGCACATTTGTTCCATACATTTTTAAGCCACTTATGTTTTAGATTTAACCTCTCTCACTATTTGTACAATCAACTATAGATATATATTTTTTAAATAATTACCTTTTTCTTGTCCAGTACCAGCTTTTTTTTTTTACATTTGCAACTTTCAGAAACAAATAGTTTATGAACAGAAGGATAGGGTACCTGAATAAAGTTCTATGGACTGGTTAGATCCACAAACTGATAGGCACTAACACCACTCAGCTGACCATGAAACATTTAGTAATCATGTGAATTCTAGCAATTTGGGCACTATGTGTTGAAACGGCTTTATCTCACAGCTCTTCCTATATTGACAATTCAAGCCAAATTAGCACTTTAGTGTAGTTTTATTTCAAAATAAATGTGCTGAAGCACAGTGCATGATGCACAAAACATGAGTAACTGTCCAAATACTTACAGTATGAACTGTATCCTGGCCTTTCAAGCTGATATAGCCAACTTAATGACAGCAGTGATAGTGAACCAAAACAGTCAAGTTGTGGCCTAGAACTGAACACTGAGCTGAACGTCATTACAAAGCTCTTTAAAGCCAAGGGGATCTGCAAATCCAGCTGTTAATTCTAAGTTTATTACTATGAGAAGCACATTTCACATTGCCATACTGTTTTCATATTGTACTTTAAGGTTCTAGGATTTGGCAGCTACAACAATAAGGCACAGACTATATTTCAGACTCTATTTCCAAAAGGTGATTGTTAATTGCAGGACTGAAATGGACACCAATGTTTAACCTGCTGTTTTCAGTTGTCTGTCTAATGAGTGTCTGTTAGAGCCTTTAAAACCTTAGACAAACTTTAATTCATTCAGTTTTCTATACAAACCATGTAACGGCTTATATATTATGGCCTATACACCTATAAGTGTGATCCAACATGTACTCTGATGCTTCAAATCTATCTTCCTGCATTTTGCAGATGTAGTTACAGGACTTGTAGGATTTCCACATTCAGAAGCACCCAATACACATTACAGACAGATTATTGGAGCTGCTGCTTCTCTGCTGATGTGCACACACTACATCTTCTCTTTAGACACACACCCTCACTTCCTGCCTGCTACATAAACTACACACTGTTTCCTGTGTTGGGACTGAACTTTGGAAAAGAACACAAACTGCAGGTTGGATAATCATACCAATAAGAGATGCATTACTGTTTTAACAGTAATGGGCTTCAGATTTTAGCCATGTTTCAACAAAATCGTTGCAGGAACAATGGAACCACAGGGACAAAAATGGCCTCTTTGTATCAACAGATGCTGTTTGTCCTGTTTTTGTTTCAACATGGCATGAACAAAACCAGAGCCAAGAAATAGGTAAAGTGGAAAAGCCTTGGTGGAACACCTGGAGCCTTAGACAGTTATACAGTGTGTTGTTCTCAGAGTAGACCTAAAAATATAGATATTGTTTTCCAAATAAAAAAATACGTATGGAAAATAAATACAATTCAAACAGAAGCTATCTCTTGTGGCAGTCATTCAAAACACGGTGAAGGTCATTTGTTTCAGGCAAGTCATGAGTCAGTACCAGCATTACAACTGTTATTACCTGAAAAGGAGACACGCATGACCACACATACACAAACATTATATACACACAGGCAAAGGATGGAGACAAAAGCAGTTGCTGAGAACTCTAAAATGTCACCTGTAAATGGCAAATCAATTTGGGACCAGACATTTCAGAAAACACAGCATCATCCAGCAGATGCAGAGAAGTGCATCTTTTCTTACTGCCCTTTCGGAATTATCACACTGCTGCAGGGTTCTTTACATGGGGGGTTTCTGGATATGTTTCAGCACCTTGTGAAATGTGATTATTTGCATTTGTTTCAAGTGATGTCAGTCTCATGCCTTTGTGCTCAGGCCCAGAGCTGGACTCAAGACATGGTTGCCTAAAGACTGGTACACACTACAGGACTCTTCAAACCTTCACACATTCAGAGACCACACACTTGATCATGAAAAAAGACAGATCGCACAAGACCTCTCTCTTCTGATCTTCTAGTGTGTGGTGTGCACTACGGAGCTCACCACACACTAACAGATGCTTAAGCAGAGTATCAGGTTCTTCACGCTCAGTATTCCAAGTCTCGCGTAGTCAAACGTGACTTCAGTGTAAACAAACGGCATGAATGTGGGCTGTATGCATTACTGTGTGAGTTGGAGGTCAGTAAAAATGGTCAAGAGCAGGGCTGTGCGCTAGATGCTAGCACCAGCGCTAGCAAGTCAAAAATATTAGTAACGTCACCACAATCATTGCAAACTACCGGTGATGGGAATAATGGCGTTATAAATAACGGCGTTCCTTTTTTCAGTAACGAGTAATCTAACTGATTACTCTTCCCATCATTATAACGCTGTTACCGTTACTGCCGTTGCTATAATTGAAGCTGTTTTTTCATCACACCATCTAGATCTCTAAGCCGAGGGGAAGAGGGTTTTTTTAGGGCTGTCAAAATTGACGCATTAATGCGGATTAATCCATCATCATGATTAATCTGGTTAAAATGTTTAGCGACATTAACTCTACTTGGACAAACTGCCCGAAATGTGTTGCCAGAGACGTTTCAGGGATATTGAACGTAGATTTGAAACATCTCTACAGTCCAGTATATCTACCGGTTGTCTGAAGTTACGTGACAGCTTGCCAGGGAGCTTTACTTGGTGAACAGTTATTTTATAGTTTCAAAGTAGATACTGAATGTGTCATACAGATTAAGATACACTACTTGAGATATGGAGAGGGTCAAGGGGGGCCAATGTAGTATAGTTGTTGTTGTTTTTTAAAGAGATAACCATCTGGTGAATGCCTGCTGTTAACTTGGAAAACAGTGGTTGTGGGTGTTTTAATGTGTATCATACACTGTTGTTATGTATCTCCCTAAAAGTTAAGGTAACCTGTAAAGAAAATCTGTTTTACCTGTATGTGTCCATTTCCTTATTCATCGGCCATTACTAACTTTGTAACTATTGCAGATGAAGGCCAGCAGCAAATACACAATGACATGAACAAGTACAACTTGATGGACAGTTCATTGCCTTCTCATCAGAGGAGTTTGCAGTACAAGATGGAAAAAGCCATGTTTTAACAAATGGCCTTGGCATTGGCAGTCTATTGTACACCTGGGTATCTCCTCCTCCCCTGCCATTTGCATGACAGCCCACATTCCTCTTGTGCCAAACTCCAGGCCAAAGAGGAGAGAAAGAGAATCCCAGGGGGGGACTCTACTGGTTGTTGCACCAGAAATGACAGATGATATCATAGTAGAAAACCATCTATCTTGTGCCTCTGATCAATACGTGTAATAAGAGTGATAACACCTCTTTACTTTCCCCTCACAGGTTTCCCCATGCTACAAGCTGCCTCTGATCAATTGCTCTTCACCATGCTACAGAATGCAATAGTCCCCATCTTTCTGAACAGGGTTGTCATTGCACTGAGAAGTGTAGAACTGGAGTAGTAATATGAACTGAGGAGGAGGTTACCTCACGTTCCTGGTTCAGTGTCACTAAATCTAAGCACATTTTCACGTCAGCTTTGAGTTTGAGTTGATTGATTTGTGGAAAAAAATGGCAGAACACTATCTCAGCCAGCATGATTGAGTGACAGTTGGTATTGATCCAATAATGACTGCAAACCCCATAACGACTTCAGGTATATCAACACTTGCAGCTGACACACCAAAACTTCAAACCACTCAGGAGGGGTTTTTTTATGCTGTGGACCGCATGGGGGGATAGCCAAGTCAAATGTATTCAGCTCCACATGTATACATACAAAAACCATACCTATCCCTACAGTACTGTAAGGAGGGATGATGCTATAACCTTAGTCTTTCTAGATTTCTCCCTTTGAAAATACCTCCACATGCCATCTGATTTCCACATTCCATACATGAAGAACATTTAAGCACAAAAATAAATCTACAATCAATATGAGTGGGTACTCTGGGCCATCCTCCTCATGGATTAGCTGCCTCAGAGCATGTGTTAGAATCATCAGTGATCATTTGTCTGGGCTTTTATTGGGGAAGAAAATGTCACCTTGCTTCAAGTAAAGGCTAAAAAGGTAAAGTTTTTTTCTAGCAAAAGCATTATTTTCTTTAAAATGTAATCCTGGATATGTCAGTGGAAAACAAGTTTGAGTAAAAACCTAGCAGTAAAGGTGCTTACAGACATGACTATATATTTGTATCTGCATTTGTGAGATAAAAAAGGAAATTAAAAATTCAGATTTGTGGATATTCATACTGTAAAGCAACTGGTATTTAATTGCCTCTTCTAACAACTTGTAACTACCAGCTGAGCAATTCGTCTGTTCTGAGCAGGCACGTTTTAAAAGAGCACTGAAAGTTTGACATAGTAAGTAAAATGAGCACAGAAAAAAAAGATACTTTGGAAGCAAATAAATTATTACTCCATTGATTTAATTGATTGATATATATATAATCTAACTTTTATTGATCCCCTTGGGGAAATTCCTTCTCTGCATTGACCCATCCTATTCAAAGTTAACCTTAACTATACATACTAGGAGCAGTGGGCTGCCACGGTGCAGCACCCAGGGAGCAGTCAGGGGTTAAGGGCCTTGCTCAAGGGCCCACAGTGGTGGTGACTGGGACAAGTGGTCCCTCTCACTTTCCCCATTTCAACCTCTTGCCAGTCCGAGGACTCGAACCGGCGACCCACCGGTTACAAGTTCGCTTCACAAACCACTAGGACACCATTTATCGAACAAAATATTTGATGAATTAATGATACATCAATTTAGCTTTTTTTATTCCCCACAAAAGCAGACTTGTCTTACAGTGGGAATCAGTGGGTTTGAAAATGAGAGACATTAAAATGTTGTTGGATGGGACTTTTCATGCAATTTCTTGACAATAAGAAACAATGCTGAAAAACACTAATTCTCTTTAGTAAACAGCAAACTCCACAAATACAACAGTGTTTTATGCAATAATAGCATAACCTTGACAAAACATAAAAGATATATTCACTGTGATGAATTACCCAGCTCAAACAAGGATGAAATATCTGCGATATGTGTGTGCAACATGGTGTGATTAATATAAACCAATTGCTGCATGTGAAAAGGAAAAACATGAATGGCATGCCTTCATAAATATTCTATATTATGACTGACTTGAGATTTTCATGTGGCTGCAATACTCATATACGTCATATACTGAATATTGTATTTAGATTGAGGAGCCTTTATATAAAGCAGCTACGAGGCCACAGGCTATTGTTCATATTTCACATTAATCCTATAGGCTTATGAGGCCTGTAAGCTTATTCTCTTTCAAAATCCAATCCAGCCTCCGCTCTTCATCTTCACTACAACCGTCTCTCTGGCTGTCACTGTGATGCTTTGTTCTTCTTTCTTTCATCTGCTTCTCCACCTACTTTGGACCAGAGCTACCTGCTTTCATTTATTCTCATCATATCAAACAGGTGAGTCACCCTGCAATTAGCTTTTCACTAGATATTGGTCAATAAGAGGGTGAAGTGGTGGAACTCTTCTCCCAGCAGGCAGACCTTAGTCAGGACCACAGTTTGATAGATGGCTGTCTGCAAAGACATGGCTGAGACTGAAAAACATGTTATGTTCTTGTCTCAGGCCTGCAGCGCATTATATATGTGTGTGTGCTTTGACTTGAAGGCTGCCATTATTAAATACATCAACCATGGAAAATGTGTTTTTTTATGTGCCCTTGTTTTGTTGAAGATCACCAATGTGGGATATCTCATCAGCTCCCTCTGTGTCCTCTGCTACCTATATTGTAGGACAAGTGTTCAAGACAAATATTTGTGGCAGCAGGTACTGTGCTTTTGTGAAATGTGAGAAACAACAGACATAGTTTTTTAATGAAATGGCCACCATTATTCCCCAATACTAGCATATAGATGTGTAATCTTTAGTGAAATATCTCAATGTTACAGGTCCGATTTGTAACCTGGACCCATAACAGGTAAGTCTCCACCAAACTTTACCAACCTGTGTAAACAGGAGAAAAGAGGAGACAGGTAACAGTGCGCTTCCGTTCTGATGCCGCTTCACGGACAGACTCTTTTTTTAATTGACTCAAACATATTCATATTAACCGGCAACATATATCCAAAGCGTACACAACACGCAGAACATGTCTGGGAGCGAGCCACAAAACCCAGATTAGTACGTCGCCATCTTTAGCCGCGCTACTAGCATCATCACACCAACATTCATATTCACAAACACTTATGACTGCCACAGCAATTTCAGGATTTGCCAACACCTCAACATGCATATATATGCAGCTCATGTATGTTTCATACATTACAAACCTGTGTAAACAGGAGAAAAGAGGAGACAGGTAACAGTGCGCTTCCGTTCTGGTGCCGCTTCACGGACAGACTGAGGAATTCACGCGAGCGTTTGTCCACAGAGCGTCCGCGAGAGCAGGACCAGAAGCACACCGCCGCCACACTGCCTCCTGCTGGCGAACACAGTCAACCACATTCTAATTGTGTTCAATACACATATCAGGTTCCATAACCCAAAAATAAAACATAAAATGTGACTATACATTTGTGTGTGTCACACGCTCCCCGACAACAACAAAAATGGCTCCCGACATTTCTCAAATATAACCATCAGATTTAAATTCATTTACATATCACAACTCTAGAATTCAAACATTCAAACTTTTCAAATACATATATACCTGTGTTTGTGTCTGTCTTAGCTTCAATACACAAATAGTGGATTAGTGTAGTTTATGACTGGTGTGAATGGTGGAACTGGGTACATAATAGGGTGTGGGAGGACCTGATAAGGCGTGTGATATGCTACAGGGCTTGTCTCTATTCCCCACACTGGTAGTCCTTGTGATGCATAAGCTCCTACTGTACTAATGTTTGGTGAGGGTTGGTAGGCAGGCAGATATGACGGCTGACCCAGTGACCCATATGTAAACATCTGGGTTGGTTTCTTTGCCCGAGTGGACCGTCTGGGTGCTGACTGACCATTCTCACCATCACTCTGGCCTGTATGACCCTGTTCATCTTGTGTCAATATTGGATTAGCAGGTGCACAGTCTTGCTCTTGCTGGACCCCGTCTGATGTCATGTTGACAGGGCCCCTGTTAGCTGAAGCAGGTGCACTTTCCCTTTCTTCACGGGGATGACGTTCTTCATCCTCTGCAGGTGCACATGGTACAGTTTGTTCAAATGTGTGAGCGGCTGTAGCATTGTGATTGTTTTCCTGCCTGCCATAACTATGTTGTGTGCTGTTGGGAATTCTCAACCAGTAGTGGAACCTCTCATCCTCTGAATCTGAGGACCCACTGTTTGATATGTTTCTGGAACAGTCCTCAAGTTTTGAATGTCTCTTTCTGGCCCTCTTTTGGAGGTTTTTCCACACAGGTGAGGCAGGCTGATGCTGGTGTGAATGTCCTTGTGTCTCCGCAGGTGCATTCTGCGGCAGCTTTGGTGGCTCCACTGGTAAGTCATTTACTAACAGAAGAAGGTTACGGTGTAGTGTTCGCATCCTGTTCCCCCCTGCTTCCGCAGTAACTTTGTAAACAGGTCCATCAGCAATTCTTTCCTTTACTACATAGACTGTTTCTTCCCAAAAAGACCTTAGTTTACCAGGACCGCCTCTTTCACCAAGGTTGCGCACCAGGACACGGTCACCTGGTTCAAGGACCACACCTCTCATATGACGATCATAGGACTTTTTCCCTCGAGAGCTTGACTGCTGACTGTTCTCGGATGCGATCCTGTAGGCTTCCTTCATCCTTGCAGCCCACTTCT
>OMNN01100576.1:51806-65667 GCA_900302755.1 Chromis chromis | reverse complement strand
CACAGTGACACACACAGAAACACACAGAAACACACAGTAACACACACAGAAGCACAGTAACACACACAGTAACACACACACACACACACACACACACACACACACACACACACAAACACACACACACACACACACACACACACACAGAGAGAGAAACACACACACACACACACACACACACACACACACACACACACACACACACACACACACACACACACACACACACACACACACACACACACACACACACACACGGGGGGGAGAGAGAGAGAGAGACAGGGAGGCTGGTTAAAACAGTTGACCAACTGATTTCCTTGAAAATCCCTAAAAGCAAGAAAAATGGAAAAACAAAGCAACCAACTGCCATAAAGCTTGCTTAGTTTGCTTTAAAGGGTCTATTATTTTGCCAAAAACTTGTTTTGCTTGAGTAAAAAGCTACACAACAAAGCTTTCTCTAGAGGAAAAAAGAAGCATCTATTTACAAAAAGGTCTCTAATATGAAAAGAAGTTCAATGGACTCTTGTTCCAGAGCGCATGATTTCGATGAAAAAGAAAACACACACATAAACAAATAACCTTTTTAAACATTTTTTGATTTAAGGCATGATGGGAGGAAAAAAACGAAAAGAAAAAAAACTAAGAAAAACGTGCATTTCTTCGCCACACGTGCGCGCCGCGGATGAGCAGGATAAAAGTTGATGCAGACTCTGGATTCATCTGCTAAGTAGTCCGTATTGACGGGCCTCCAGATCACACAGGTCACCGAGAGATTAACACCAGGCGAGTGTAATCGGAAGGCACGTCTCCCTCCTTTGACCCATACGCGCATTATTAATGATAGCGTTTGATTAATCCCACTTTTTAACCTGGGGAGCAGAGGTGTCGGAGAAGCAGCGCCTCTGAAGCCAATTAAAGGATCAAATTTAGCTCCAAAAAGATCAAATATAAACAGAACACTGGTGGGGTTTTCAAGCTTGGAAACAGATGCGTAAAAATGTGCCTTTTGGTTGAGATTCAATCTGATTTTGAGAGTGAATTAAGTAATTAAAGCTAATTACCTAATTAAGGGAGGACACTTGTATTATAATCAGAATAATATCACAATAATAATGGAAATAAAGGCTTAAAAACAATAATCACAATAAGAATCTCATGTTTAATTAATTATTACCACATTGTGTTAGAAGTGAGATTAAAAAAATAGGAGCTTAGGCGACAAATAATCATTAAATGCCTTACATCTTAATTTCTAATTCATTTTTATGTTTTCATTTATTTAAATAAGGCGTTGACACAAATAACCGACTGCTGCTGATTATAGATATTCTCATTAACCTCCTCCAATAAAATCAATTGCACCTTTAAATCGTTTTTGGCAAACAGAAGAAGAAGAAAAAAGGAGTTATTTAACTATTTTGCTTCAAACACAGTAATATCAGTGGCTTTAAAAAATAAAATAAAAAAATCTTAAATACACAATCTTCCTTCTTCCCAAATTTTCTCACACGACGCAGGAACCCTCCTACATTGGATCCAACATCCTCTCCTCTCAGCCTTCACCGCTCACCTTCATGCTTGTGAATAAATGCTCTCTTTGCATTCACCCGCTGCCTGCATTTCCTACTTTATTCAAATGCAAAAACTGCAATGATTGGGGTCGTTAGCACCTCTTCCAAACTGTTAAGGAAATTCTTTATTCGCTCCATTCACCGCCGCGGCCGCCGCTGCTCAATATTCTTCCCACCTTCGGCTAATCCTGCGGGAATAAATAGACTTGAATTCATGCTTTGCATTCGCAGCTTGGATTTACACGACGGGCTGTAAAGCTGGGAATATCAAGGCATGCATATCAGATACCAAATAAACAAACGCAAAGAAATGTTGGATCTTTACGCACCGGCAAACTACATGCACGGACAACGGTTTAACATAAAACTGCAGATTAAAAAAAAAAAAATCCCACACATGCACAGATTCACAGTTTAAAACAGAACTTAAAGGAAGATTCCGTTAACTTAGCTGTCGTCGTTTTCGTTCTGCAGCTGTCAGCAGAGTTCGCATTAGCAAAGTTAAAGGTTTGGATTGTTTTTACGCAGCCACATTATTGCGCATCAGATCTTTCAATCACGCGGGCCAATTTTCTCTCTCCCCCTCCTCCTCCTCCTCCCTCTGCCACCGTTAAATGGTCTATGACGGACGAACACAGAAATCAGCGGAAAGCAGCACTGCTGATGTCCCATTGTTGACAAATCCATGAAACAACTCCAGTTTGCATGGTTTAACAGAGAGGAGAGGAGGGTGGAGGGAGGAGAGGAGCGCAGCGGAGAGAGGGGGCGTCTGTCGTCACCAAACCACGTGTCCAGCGCTGATAGTATATCTTATACTGAGAAAAGTAATCTATCAGACAGTCCTGTTAAAAGCTCTGGCCTTTAAAAGCAGCATGTGTCATCTCGACTTGGTTCTCCAAATATCACTCGTCTAGGAAATATACGCGCCGAGAAGGGACGCCGGAGCGCAAAAGTCGCGCTTATCTCCAAACAACTTCGAGGCAAGACGCGCCGCTTTTCCAGCAGGCCTGCTCACTTACCGAGTGGGGAAATATTTGCAGAAGTTGAAGTTCCTCGTCGGCTGGACTGGCTGGCTGCCGGTTCGATCACATTTAGATTTTGGGAGACATCTGATCTCTTGACAAGGACGTCCAGACGCCCAGCAGACCACGCCGTGTGTGCGCACTGACCGCGCCGGTCTCACCTCCACCACAACACCCGACGGCTCGGTGGGTTTTGGCTCCGCTAGACTTTTTCTAAAAAAGTGTAAGTCAGCCGTGAGATGACCCTGTCTGGAGGCAGCGAACGAGCCAGCGACATGTCCGGCCAAACTGTGCTCACAGCGGAGGACGTGGATATCGACGTGGTGGGTGAGGGAGACGAGGAGGGCATGGAGAGGGACAGCGACTGCGACAGCCCGGGGGTGGGCATCCTGCACGACCTCCGGGGAGAAACGGGCGACGATGAGGTGGAAGACGAGATCGAGGTGGAGAAGGAGGAGATGAGGTCCGGCGGAGGGAGCCCGTGCTGTGAGAGCTCCGGGGAGGGAGAGACGGGCACCGGGAAGGGAGAGGGTCACGACCAGAGCGCAGCGTCGGGAGGCTCGATCCAGAAGCCCAAAAGCAGCCTGGTAAAGCCGCCTTACTCGTACATCGCCCTCATCACCATGGCCATCCTCCAGAGCCCGCAGAAAAAGCTCACCCTCAGCGGGATCTGTGAGTTCATCAGCAACCGGTTCCCGTATTACCGGGAGAAGTTCCCGGCGTGGCAAAACTCCATCCGCCACAACTTGTCGCTCAACGACTGCTTCGTCAAAATCCCCCGGGAGCCTGGCAACCCCGGCAAGGGCAACTACTGGACCCTGGACCCCGCGTCGGAGGACATGTTCGACAACGGCAGCTTCCTCAGGAGGAGGAAAAGGTTCAAGCGGGTTCAGCCGGACATGCTCAGAGACCAGACTGCGCTCATGATGCAAAGTTTCGGGGCGTACAGCCTCGGGGGTCCCTACGGGAGACACTACGGGATCCACCCGGCTGCGTATTCCCATCCGGCGGCTTTGCAGTACCCGTACATCCCCCCTGTAGGTCCCATGCTGCCCCCGGGCGTCCCGCTGCTGCCCTCGGCGGAGCTGAACAGAAAAGCGTTCAACTCTCAGCTCAGTCCGAGTCTCCAACTGCAGCTCAACAGTCTGAGCACGGCGTCCATGATCAAATCCGAGCCTTCGAACAGACCGTCTTTCAGTATAGAGAACATCATCGGGGTCTCCAGCGCCTCCTCGTCCTCGCCGGGCGCCGCTCAGGCTTTCCTGCGGCCTCCGGTGACCGTTCAGTCGGCCCTGCTGAGCGCACAGTCCCTGTCTCTGACCCGGACCTCAGCCGCTATCGCTCCCATCCTCAGTGTTCCTTCAAATATTATTTCTGGACACGTTTTACCCACAGCGACGGCGGCGGCAGTGTCCAAGTGGCCTTCACAGTGACTCCCAGCCCAGAGAAAGCAGACTGTTATTTTTCTATAGAGACATTATTACCGGGAAGTGTGAAGAGCACAAATCAATAGGCAGCACTGGACTGTAAAGCCATGTAAAGACTGTTGAAACACAGAGACTAAAAAAGAGAGAAAAAGAAGATATTTCTGTACAGGTAACATTTGTAAATATTTGTAAAAAGAGAATGATTTTACCTGTTTGACTTTTACCTGTCTTTCTTTCTTGCTTTCTTTCTTTTTCATTTATTCCTGTTTGAGATCTGTGATAATTATTTTGCATTTTCTTTTTGTATCGGGAAGCTCAACTGGACACATTTTCAGCTTCCTTTTCATACAAGACACGAAAAGCTCTGAAAAAAATAGACTGTTTATAATAAAAAACAACAACAAATATATGTAATTCTATGTAGCTATATTGTGTTGTAAACTGAATTTATTTGTAAATAAATCAAAGAAATACTTACAATAATTTTTCCATTATTAACATTTTTGAAATGATTTGATACTGGATTTAAAGGGGATATTATTCTTGTGATTTCTTGGACAGGTATTTTAAAAAAAGAGATGACAACTGTACGATTTGGATAGAATAGGATTCTCTTCAAACCAAAGGTGTCTTATCGTGTTAATATGATCTCTTTTCAGGTTTAATAATATAATTTTTACCATTCAGTTGTTTGCAATGTTAAAAAAACAAACACATAGGCTATATATTTTTAATGTACTTTTTATGTTTCATTTTATTTATTATAACACCAATTTTATAATAATTATAAATGTGCAGGTATAATTATATTTTCACGGCAACACCAAACCATATTAAGGTTTTTATTTTACCTGTATTGCAATTTAAATATTGAGATTTTAAAGGCATGGAGATAAAAAAAACCAGCTTGAATTCAATATCAATTATTGCCGAAGATTGGCATTAAATTAAAAAATAAATATAATTTAACTTTGAAAACCACGTGGGGAAAAATGCATCCGTCTATTATAAGAAAGGTGGCACCAGTTAAATCCTGGGATTTAGTGCAAATACAGAATATTTATCCAGTTTTCAGGGAGACATAAAGGAATTTAATTTTAATGAAAAAATAGTGGGAATTAAATGCGCATAAAGAGATAAATATGACGTAATTGTTATTTAAACTACATATTTCCACCCCCCCTGATAATGATCAATGACACGAGGTCACAGCTTAGACGCCTTTTTAATTCGCCCTTCCGTTCCCTTGCTGGATCGCTTTACAGAATATTCTGCAGCTTGCTTACTATAAAGGTAACAGTTTCGCAGTTGTGTCTGGCTAATCACTTTTACACAAACAGCAAATGGCGTGTGTGTGTGTAGGAGAGGAGAGAGAGAGTGTGTGTGTGGTTTTAGGCGCTATATTTATCTGATCCCCATGGGAAAGAGAAAAGAGGCTCTCTCTCTGCTTCAATTCACTTCCAGACACCGAAGAAGGTGCTGATGATGCAAAAGGCTTCTCCAATGTCACCGTGGCATTTCTAGTGACGGGATTCATTATTATTATGGAGCTATTATTATCATCACACTGTTCATATTATTATTCACATCAGCCGCAGTGGTAACAGTAATGTAACCGATATTGGTCTTTTATTGTGAAAGTCTTTATTTTTTATTGCCAGTTTATTATTGATTATTCCTCTCATCGAAACACACAGGAGAATAATATTAAAAAATAAAAAGGAAATATAAATATAAATATAAAAATTGCATGCTTTTTAACTGATTCTTGATTATTTCTTTTATTATATTTTTTCATATAGTTCGACCCTAATTTAAAAGGGGAAAAAATGGAATTATAAAAACGCACTCCTCGCTCTAAGAAAGGCTTTAAAGTGGTTGAGAAAGAGACATCAGCTTCAGAGCACAAACTATTTTGATGTAAAGGTGTAAAAAGCAATATGGGATGTTGCAGCTTCTATGGGAGTACACAGATTCCTAAAGAAATCACATCAAAAGTCACATTTGCATTTGTTTAACAGCTTCAGTTATTTTCACCCTGCAGCCTCCACAAAGGGACATTAAGCTCTCATGCATGTCGTGCAGGATCACAGTGTCTAACAGTGGAGCTGCACATGCGGTGTGAAGCCTGGTCGGTGTGTGATGTTGCAGCGGTTGATGCTGCAGGCTCGGAGGAGGCTGAGGCCGCTAGGGGGCGTTCACTGACACCTGGGGCTTCTCATTAGCGAGAGCAGAAATCTAAGAAAGATTTAGTGAAATGATGGAGGCTTAACCTTTACCATACACCCACTGCAATCCTCTTAATTTTTTAAACACACTTTTCACGTTGTAAATAATCTTATAGATATTTTAGGTTGAGAAGGTAGAAATAAATGAAAATGTGATTTACTCTAATTTTTTTTGAGAGATAAATATTTTATCAGAAATCACAACATGCCCATAGCTTTATAACCTGAAGGAATTTGCATTTGTATAATTTTATGGTCAGATAAGCTCCATATTTATTAGGGAAACTAACATTTCTGATTTTAATTAGATTCAAATTTAAGGTATCAGCTGCACAGAATAAAGCACATCCCTCCCTGACATTAACTCGACGAAAAACACTGAAAATACTGTAAAAACCAGGCGTGATAAACTAAAAAATTAACATACATATCTGATTGGGTGGGAGATCTATAATCATATTATCACCGCAGTTTGTTTAAATCCACAAGGGCAGCCTGCAGAGTGTTTTAACTTGGTGTAGGATCGAAACCCAGCGCAGTTCCTTGCTGGTGTTTTGTCTGATTATGTCTCTAATAGAATTTCCTGACCGGACGGAGACGCTCATTGAAGGAACCAACGACCGCGCGCGCCCACACACACACACACACACACACACACACACAGAGACGCACGCGATAACGAGCCTTGCAGCTGCACGTGCTTGTGCACAGGTGGAGCAGAATGTGGATGCTGGTTCCCACAGACATCCCATAATAGACCCAAAGACAGTCTGGGACATGAGAAATAAAGTTCACACTGTGTGTTTGATTCCTGTGAAGCTGGAATATGTAAATTATATATAAATTAAATTAACATAACTGTTATTGATTGTTGTGTAAGTTTTTATTTTATTTTATGTATTCTGTATGTTTAAATGGGGTTTGTGTTTTTGAGTAAACAAAAGGTTGACCTACAGTTCACCCATGTTTTAATCAGATATATTACCAATGCATGAAGCTGCATTTCTGTTGTACAGAAAGATAACAGTTTATAAACCTCTCTTTAAAACCCCAACATCTATATAACCCAGATTCATCCAGAAAACATAACAGAGTTTCAAGTTCCAAAAGTTTGGAAGTGAGATATACAACAGACAGCCCTAATTTTCTTCTGACTAAATTATATTGTCTTTCTTACTTGGATTTATGTGTATTAAACTCATGTGTTTGTGCTGTTCTCTGGGAATGTTGTGGAAAATTAATTAAAAGAACAAGAAAAAAGGGTGTCCAGCATCAGAAGCTCCCCCAAAATGCACAATAAACAGCTTACTATTAACTAAAAGGGAAACATTTCATTGTCCAATCATAAAAAAAGGGCTTTAATTTGACTAAGAAGGAATATTAATTAGAGAAATGTAATCAGTCAATCCATTTTCAATGCACTGAATGGTGAGGAGGTGGAACTTTGCTTTAGATTTTACAGGTTTACTTGCTGCATTAAGCTTGGACTCAGTCACACTCTGCATGGAGCTAAATCGGATGAAAAATAGAGGCGCATTTCAGCTGTTCTCACATAAACAACTCAACTGAATTAATGTAATCTATCAGGGCTCATAACGATCGAAACTCCAAGTGTTTAAACTGAAGGCCCTAATTGGTTTATGTGTCCGACTTAAAACACATTTAAATCAAAGTAAATGAACAGTTTACATTCTGCAGTGTTTACATGCAGCTGCTTAGTGTGTATGATGAATAGGAGCTGCCTGGACAGTGAAATGGGAATTGTAGCTTCAAAATTGTGAATGAAACTCAACCACAAACTGGGACCTTATATCAGATAACCAGCTGGATGGGTTACGACTTGTAAATCAACACATATAGTGCTGCATGAAAGACATCTCAGTTTGTCCACACGCTAAACCACAAGCAAACTGTTTTACTACTACTGGATTTTAACCTTAGTGTTTATGTTAGTCTGGTAAACTTGAATGTTCATCCCATATCTTAATTGGAAAGTACTTTGGGTTGTTGTCTGTTGTTTGCAGTGTGCTATACAAATAACAGTGACTTACTGAATGCATTTCCACTGATGTAACCACCTGCAGCTGAGCTTGTCGGAGTGAGAATCATTAATCCATTCATACGTAATCCACAAAAACAATCAGACCACTTAAGTATCAGAGGACCTTTTCAGTTGTCATGGGAAGGAAAGTCTATCTGTATATTCCATCTCAACTTTTAAGTGAACATTTTTTGTCAAGTACTGTTTCCAAAATCAAGAATGACCTTCACATTTAATTTACATTTAGTTTTTAGCTGCTATATTTAGGAGTATTTTAGTGTTCTGTAAATCTATACATGAAGAAGTTGCTTGATATTGCAAAGTCAAATGTCAAAACTCACCATTTCGCAGGACACCATATGAAGATGGATACATTTGCAGAAATGTAGCAGTCGAGTCCCTGCTTGCTTGTCCAATTCAGGATTTTAAACATCTGGGTGATAATATTCATGAAGGGAAGGAGTGAACTATGATCTTTGGATCCAGAAGGGCAACCTGAGTGTCGCTGAAGCAAACTGGATCCGAACCACATTCTCCTTTGATACCATGATGCCTCAAAAATAGGGAACAGTTTGGGTTTTCAGAGCCTCAGGCAGAGCTGTGTGCATATGAATATTAACAATTAACTGAGATGCAATTAGGAATCTTCTTCTTTGTCTTCACGATTAATAAATCATATAACCTGCAGGTTTTCAAAGTCATCCAAGGAGGAGAAAACATATGTATTTAACAAAGGAGTTGGGAATTATAGATCTTGTTTCTTCCTATGTCAAGCGTCAAACATGTCACAAAACAGAAGAAAAGATGGAGTTGCTGTAGCAAACTTGACTATAGATATGATAGACTACAGTGACATTGGCAAGCAAGGCCCAGGCCTTCATAATAACTAGGTCATCCTCCACCACAAGCTATAGCCTTCTCCTGGGCGGAGATTACAGACAGTAAATGTAGGTACAGCAGTTACTGAATATTTAAAAAGGCATAGAGATGAAGCAATAAATGACAAAGTAAAGCTGGCGTGGCCAGGCATTAATAACTAATGGGTACCAGTGAGTTATAGGCTGCTGCTGTTGTAATGAAAGTGTCATTGCAAATCAGCAGTTGTCCGAGGTTATTATTATTTATGCATAATTGATGCCAGAACCACAAGGAACACGTCTCACCCAACAAATCCCAACACCTTGGGAACAAAGATGATGGTGTCAACAGAAGAAAAGGTCACAGAGGAGAAAATGCCCCTGGGCTGAGATTTACATTGTGAGGGGAAGACAAGGGCGGACTTTTATAACCATGCCCACATCTGTGTACAGAAGGTTACAACAAACTAGTTACACATCAGACTGCTGGCTCTGCACTGCTGATTACATGTAGCGCTTGTAACAGTAAGTTCCAATGAAGTTAAAAATGGGTTGACATAAATATTGTCAAGACTGAATACTGCTGCTAATGTGTTTATGGAGAATAACAATTAAGCATTTATTATATGACAGCAAACGTTTCTGATCTCTGAAACTCTGGAGGGAAGTTTCACTAAGTTGTCAGACTAGTGTTTGATATGATCAGTTTTATCTGTCACTCATTTGCTCCACATTTGTTGGCCCTCCATGTACAAAAGCTCAAATATATAACATCCCTATGCTTTTACTATGTTAGATGCAATTTTTGGGCATCTAAAAAAAAAGGTTTCATAGTTATATTTACACCTATAACAGAGAGATGTTTAAATGTACACAGATATGTAGAAATATGATGTTGTAGTAAAAGTGCTAAGTTACTTTTATTGTTCAAATTTACTAATTCATAATCCTGACATGATGATTAAGAAAACAGGAGAAATTGACTTGCAAAAATAAAAGAGGTTAAATGTTTTTGACACTGATTCTTTATTTGTTTTGTTCCATAGTCTGTATTAGGTTATCAGCCAATTTTCCTATTATTAAGTATGTTCATTTGTCACCAGACAAAGTAAAAAAAAACAACAACACCCTTTTAACTTCTAACCTCTAAATTCAACATCAAGTGTAAGAAAATGTGACAATACTGCAGCAATAGACCTTCAATAATAGATAATATCCATCAATTTATTATGTTTCATCTCAATCAATGATGCGTTCCTAGCAGCAGGGAAATTAGGAGAACCTGGTTGCTCCACCTGATACTAGTTGTAACTATAAATAAAAAATCTAATTACGGTGACATATTGACATCTATATCGTAAGTCTAAAACTACTTCCTGGTCTTTTTGCGAAACAATAGTAATAACGTTTTTCTCGCCTTATCAAATGAGCGATTATTTGATAAAAGCAAAAATTTCCTTTTCTTCTTAGCGGTCGCAAACGCCTCATTCCTTCTCGGCGGCAACGTCAGAATCCAGTAACCAATGAGCAGGCGAAACGGAGCCTTGTGGATGACGTATCCAGGAAATGTAAAAATATTTCAAAAGTGTTTGAATGAACCCCTTTTTATCGGTTATTTTTCTCCAAAAACTAATTTTTAAAGGTCAGAGTTATGCAGACGTGGAGTCTCGTATCGATTTGCGTGTTACTCGGCGTTGTAGTGAGATGGGGAGTGTCGTTAAATTCATATTCAGGTAGGAAGTGTGTGGAGCTCAACGTTTACATGCTACACTAACCGTCTGCTGAGCTGCTTGTTTCAGTGGAGCTCATTAGATTTTCTATAAACTGCTGACAGAAAGTTGTTCTACACGTATCATGGTGTTACTGTTTGCCGTTAGCATCCAGTCACAGGCTTGAGAAGTGGTCAGGGCGGCTATGTAGCTGTGTTTCGGCGTCCTGGTGTCATTCACTAACGTGGCTAGCTTCACATTCTTGAGACTGACAGCTGAATGTTTTTCCTCCAGGGGCGGAGAAACCTCCCATGTTCGGCGACTATGAAGCCCAAAGACACTGGCAAGAAGTGACCTACAACCTCCCTCTTCAGGAATGGTCAGTCTGGAATGGTTCTGCTGTTAACTTACTGGTTCTCATTGTACATCCCTGATCTGAGAAGACCATACCACTGGAAAGTCTAATTCTAACCCCAACCCTCGGGTTCTCTGGCTCAGATATTTAAGAATGCAAATAAATGTGTCATAAAAAGAAAAAGGGGATCCAATATATCAGCAAAGACAAAATTAACATTAGAAGTTGTAGCATTTGAATATACAAATTAAAGCACTTTTCCCCATAGAGGGAAGCATCACTGCAAATCAGTACAAAGTTGTTTTCAGTGATCATTTCGTCTGAATTTAAATATTATCAGGGTCACTCTAAGGCCAAGTACAAATCCATATAGCAGGAGCTGCAATTTTTTTTAATAAAGCTGAAATGTGTCACATTATTCCATTGCATTTTTATTCTCCAGACATAAGGAACAAACTTGTTTTGTAGGGACTGCAGCAAAAATGGAAAACAACAACAACAGTCCCTCTAAAATTGCTAATCATATTGCAATATCTGTCAAAAATAATCACAGTTTAGCACTAATGATCATTGTTTAACACTATTGATCACCTTTATTATATCATGAAACATATCCTACCTGATAGGAGTGGTCTTAACCAGGATGACAATGCTGGGGTCAATGAATAGTTTGATGAAAGTTGTCTGAATCATATGCTGTGGCCTTTGCAGTCACCAGATATCACACTAATTGAACATCAATCAGATATTTTGGATTTTAGCTCACCACCACCATCAAAACACCAAATGAGGGCGTATCTTTTGAAAGAATTTCTCAGGCACTTCCACTTAGAATAAATATGTGTTGTATTTGTGCTTCTTCAGGTATTTCAACACCACAGACAATGACTTGAACTACTGGGGCCTTGACTACCCTCCTCTCACGGCCTACCACAGCTGGATCTGTGCTTATGTGTAAGTTATTTTGATTATTTAGAGAGGATGTTTCACATGATGTGTCAGTGTTTATTTAGGAAAGACACAGAGAGAGAACAAAAGCATAGCACAAGAGAAATGTTGCGGTTAGTTGTAGGGGGCGATTAGCTTTATTGGTAATCAAGGTGAGCAATTACCAATATTTTAAACTGATAAAGTGGTCTTGGTGTTAAAATTTAAATTGAACGCACACTCTATTACAAAACTTTGTTTATTTTTATTGGTTTTCTATATGTTTAACTAGAAGAGAATTTTCCAACATTAATCCTTTGGTGTTGATAGGCTATTTCCTGTGATGTGATTTGAAAAAATAATTTAATAGGGAATTGGTTTTAATAATTGGAAAAATGCTGAATACTGGATTTAATAAACAGCCAGGCCACTCATCATTCGACCTTTAGATAGATCAGTGTAAGTATGGAGAGTAGAGCAATAATAAGTCCCCCTTAAGAATCAAGAGAGTTTCCATGTTGCGTGTCAGTGTAAGTATTTCACTACTATGTTAATAATAATAATAATAATCTAACCTTTATTGATCCCCTTGGGGAAATTCCTTCTCTGCATTTGACCCATCCTATTCAAAGTTAACCTTAACTATACATACTAGGAGCAGTGGGCTGCCGCGGCGCAGCGCCCGGGGAGCAGTCAGGGGTTAAGGGCCTTGCTCAAGGGCCCACAGTGGTGGTGACTGGGACAAGCGGTTGCTCTCACTTTCCCACCTCAACCTCTTGCCAGTCTGGGGGCTCAAACCAGCAAACCGGCGACCCACCGGTTACAAGTTCGCTTCACAAACCACTAGGTCACCACTGCCCCCGTTGGTGCTGGTGTTTTATATACTTGTGTAATCTATTCTGTTAGCCCTGTGCACATTCTAATCTATTTTGGCAGTTTAGAACAACAACAGTAATGATAAAACGAAGAAATTCTAAGAAAATTAAAAAATTCTAAATCATATATGTTTTTTTTTGCAGAGCCAAGATAATAAACCCCGACTGGGTGGAGCTCCACAAGTCAAGGGGTTATGAAAGTCCAACGCACAAACTTTTCATGAGAACTACAGGTACAGTAACTGAGAGAAAAGTGAAAATCGACTATGATCCACATCTACGTCAACATTAAAATAACTAATTAACCTTTTTACACTGCTACTACTACTGCTTTGTATTATTAATTATAAAAAAAGTCAGATATCACATGATTTGTTTCTCTTTTTTTTGTTTCAGTCTTGGTGGCAGATTTGTTGATATACATCCCTGCAGTAGTTTTATACTGTTTATACCTGACAGATGGATCCTCCAAGAAAAAGGTTAGAGACACGCTGAGCACGACATCTAATAGTTTTCCACTAAAGACCCAGATCAGCTCTTTTTCTCTCAGTCTGGGAACCCACCCTTATTAAAACAGATTACAGCACTGGTCCACCAAATTGGAGAATTATGGAGTCATTATTGCTGTGAATGCAGAAGGCATTCACAGTATATGTTCTTCTGCGACGGAATTCTTTATTGCTGTGAATGCAGAAGGCATTCACAGTATATGTTCTTCTGCGACGGAATTCTTTATTCTTCTTCTTCTTCTTATTCTTCTGCCCACTTTTTTAATTCGCTTCTTCTTCAACAAATTTCAACCGATTCAAACCATTCAAACTTCAAATCGTTCAGCTCATTCAGGACTAC
>OMNN01100576.1:34016-46415 GCA_900302755.1 Chromis chromis | reverse complement strand
GGGCCCCCCCCCCCCCAACCCTCCCCTACCCAATGTGTTCATGTGTTGCCTTCAGGCGGCGTCCAGGAACATTCCCGTAGTGGTTATTTGGAGCAAGGGAAGCAGAGAGGAAAGAGAGGGATGGGGCTGAGATAACACAACACTGGACGGCCTGGTGCTGCTGACTAGGCTGCCATTAAGATCCACACAGCTGTGCACTGAGCAGCTGTAGCACAGAGAGGAGAGAGCAGGCCAGAAATAGATTTTCTAGATAGGGTCACACACTAAAACCATCCAGAGTGGAATCATAAAGCTGATCTAGACATGTCGTCTCTGGTTGTGCGATATCGTGATGCATACTGGGGGCTTTGGCTTCAAAGGCGGTGATCCCTACGCAACTGCTTCAGCACTCGAATCAGCTGAATCACACACACAACGCCCTCCACAACTGATCTCATCTTACCAACTACAACAACTTTTCAGCTGGCATTAAGCTTGTTTTTATATTCATCGCATGTATCTTTCCTATCATGTGTAAACCTTAAAAACTTGATTCTCCAGGTTATTGGATATAATGACAGTCAAACATAATAGAAAAAGTGGTATTTTCATTCGAGCAGTTAATTAAATGTTCACTGTTTCCATAACTGATCGTCATTACTCAGTTGTTAAATTTAGTGAAGCAAAGATACCAAACATTTTGTGTATTTAGTTTCCCAAATGGCAGAATTTGTTGCTTTTCCTTGTTTCATATACATTTTTTAATTGAATATCTACATTTTAGGACTGTAATTTACAAGTAATTTGAAGACAACACATTGGGCCTGGGAAATTCTAATTTTTACCTTGATAATTTCTAACATTTTATAAGCAATTAATCAGTAAATAACAGGTAGAATATTCAATAATTAAAACTATTCTTAGTCGCAGTCCCAGCTTTCAGGAAATATAATTTAATTTTTTATTTTTTTTGTGTGCAACAGCTTAAGTTATCTAATAACAAAGAGGAGTGTTTTAACATATCATCATTACACACAAAAAAAAAATAATGTTGTTATTATTACGTAGTGTACCAGTGCTCTGTGGTTGGTCTGTATCTGCTGGTTATGCGGAAACTTCTCTGGTTTGACACCTGACCTTGTGTCTCCAAGTTTACAAATAAGTCTCATGCTTTTCCTGACAGGGGAGTGAATTTATGATGGAGGGTTATGTAGAAACGTCCCTCCGGAATCCCTTCGAGGAATTTTTATTGCACTTTCAAAAAATAACTACTTACAGCCATGCCACTTATTTACTTTCTCTTCAAACTGGGAGTCAAAATGGGATTCAAGGCATATGTTGAATTTGAGTTTTGTTTTTTTCTTCTGACGTCATTTCTCATGTGTCATTGACAAGTGTTGTGTGTGTGTGTGTGTGTGTGTCTGTGTGTGCGTACAGGATAAGGTGGCCAACACATGGTGCAGCCTCAACACCCTGATAAAGATCAGATCCATTCTGTCGGGTGATTCTCAGCTCTACCTCAGGTAATCCCTCAGTCTGTTTAACATTCTCCTCTGTCTTTCATTCATTCCTTCTCTGTTTTGCGGTGTCATTCTGTCTCATTTACACTCCCTCCCTCCGTACTCTTTTTACACCTTTCATTTCCTGCGAAAGCCAAGCTTGCCCTTGGGAATAAAGATTGTGATCCAATAGGCTGAAATCAGATTATCCCTGAAGGAAACGTCTCATGAGGAACTTCTGAACATGAAGTCTGTTGTTTTTAGAAAATGTTAAGACAATTGCCTAAGGAATACTAAAGGATGTGGTATATACAGAGATGAAAGCAGAGTAAATAACTTTGGCAGCAGGATTTCCTTTTCGACGAAATGTTATGGATCATGTGCTTTATTAGATAATGTAATACTATAAAGTTGGTGTGAGAGAGACAAATTTCAGATTCTCCACAGAGAGCCTCAGGGATTAAAAGTTATTTTTGACCAAAAGCTGAGGTCCTGCACACACACAGTCAGAAAGACACAGTTGTGTCATGGTGGAGCCTGCTTAAATAACCCAGCACTCTAAATTTAGGAGTCCTATGTTCGCAGCACGGACACGTTTCTGCCAGACTGCTAAGTCCGGGGATCAAGTTGGACTTCTTTTACTGTAGTGTATTTCAAACAAATGAAAAACACTCTTGTCTTTTTGGCGCAGGGAGTGGATTGCTAAATGCTCTGGTGTGGGTGTACTGTGTACATAAAATGAATCAGCTGTGAAAAGTGATCCATGTCCTTCCGGACCGCAAAACCCTGCCCTGCACATAACACACGCATGGCACGCTCGGTTTCATACACACTAAGCACCCACTTACTGGCCCTTCATTACTACTATCTATCTTTCTGTCTCTTTATCTGGCTATCTGTCTTTATCTACTTGGATTCACTTCTCTCTGTCATTTCTACCATTTGTAGCACAGACACATTGTTGTCCTCACGCCTCGAACTGACTTGCTGCCCGACCTCTCGGCACATTAAGACACATTCACTCTAACACATAGTCAGTCTCTTCCGGTGCCTCCACCCCCAGCAGGTGACAATTGAAGGGTTAAACTAATGCCTGGTAACCCTAAGAAGGGGCCATTATTTAGTCAGTTCCCACACAGCAGACGTCTTAGTTGCAGATCAGTGGGTGTCTAAAAAGGAGTGACACACTTGAATCAGGATTTAATATATTGATTGTTTCCACTTGACATCAAAATCAAATCATTTAGTGCCACTGCAATCACGTGCAAATGGAATTGAATCATACTGCCTCCAATGTACAGCTCATTTTATCGAGTATATTTTCTGCTGTGTAATATTTTTTTTCCTGCACTGACATCATCTCCCATTTTGTTTTTCAGTTTAGCCTGCACTCTCCTGGCAGTTCTACCGTCCTCATTCAGACTGCTGACAAAACCTACCTTCTGGCACTTTAAACTGGCTCTGGTGAGTGTTTTTGGCATTGGATATGAAAATACAGAGCCAAAAGTACTGGCACTCCTGTTACAGATGTCCAGTAATGTGAACATGTATGATGTCACTGTTCATAACTCTCCCTTTCTTCCCCTTTTTAAAAGTGAAGCTCATAACCTCATTGTCACTTTTAGGCCAATTCATCTCTGGCATTTTTCCTCTTCTCCTATCAAGTCCACGAGAAGTCCATCCTGTTGGCTGCCTTGTAAGTACAGAGAAGATAATTGTAACTTCTTGAGGTTTGTCTCGCTGGATGACAAATGTAAATGGTGCTTTCTCTGTCTTGTAGTGATATGTGAAATATTCATGAGTATAGATTTAATTTCTACTCACAGAGGAGCCATTCGCCTCATCCGCACTACAAATCTGAGGGTTTGTCTCGCAGATTATTAATGATTTGGACACATATGCACTTTGTAAAACTGACGTCATCCTCCTGCTGTACTCCCAGAGGTGCAAAAGTAACACCTCTGTCTAAGAGTGGACTTGCTAACGGAGAGATTTTTCACCTGTCATCACACTCACAGACACGAGCCCAGCTTCCATTGTCATGGTATGTTCTGCGGTTTGTCAGAGTTAGGTTACATTTAACAGGGTAAATACAGTACTTGCACAAGTGCACATGAAAATGCATGTGTGTGGCTCATTATCGTTTACCCCCACATGTACAAAGCTGTAGGTAAGGAGTGAAGCCTGGGATAGATTTGACAGCGAGGGATTTGGTTCCTAGATCTGGGCTCATCTATTAATCTAGATTAGGGTAGATTGTTGCTTTATTAACTATTGAGTTATATCTCCCACCTGTCCCCCTGAATCAATCAGTAATGCATGTCCAGGGATTAGGAAAGAATGGCAGGCGGCAGCTCGGGGTGTTGTTTGCGCAGGATCAATTATTGGGCTGTAACAGGATCGCCAAAGAGCACTGACTGTAATTATGGGCTCAGGGACCGATGGAAAGTGCCCCCCTCGGAGCAGAGTGTACAACCAGCACTGGTGCAGGCAACCAGGTTCAATTAACAATAAGATCTTCTATACACAGACGCACACAGACGAATACATATGAGGCATGTAGTCATAAACTTAGAACTTCTTCTTGGCAAAACATTTGCTGGATTTTAATACTGAAATTGATAACTTAAAGTATAATTTGTAAGATTTACAGAATAATACTTGCCAGTGTTGTCACAGCAAAAAGTGTACACAAATATAAAACGCTGACTGCCTTGTGAGCAGCCGTCAGTAATCAATTTATGTGGATGTCTCATCGGATGAGTAGCTTTCATATTTTACACGCATGATATTGGTTCACATCCAGCTCTGACCTAACATAGCTTTATTTCCTCTCTTAATGTAAAATAAGGCTTATTGTTAGTCACTGCAGAGTGTGTTTAATAGTAAATAAATACAACTTTGTTCTTTTGTAGGCCTGTCTGCCTCCTGCTGAACGACCTCCCCTTGATAGCCATTTGGTTCCTACTGGCCTCTACATTTAGGTAAGAAGGAAAGACTAGATTTAACTACTAACAAACATGAAAGATGTAAAAATAAAAGCTTGATATCTGTTTTTATTGTTGTTTATGCCAGACGCCCCAATAACTCTTCATTGCAGAACCACATTTTTGTGTGTGTGGGGTCTGTTCTCATAAAAACATTTTGTGCTGTTGTCATGCAAGGATGAAATGCATAATAAAAGGCATTGGTGGTGATGTTTTTAGACTTTACTTTAGTTCAAACATTATTTCAGTTAGAAAGAAAGGAATGTTCTTGAACAAGTGCTGCACTTGGTTGGCAGTCCCAAGACTATTCAAGGTACTCTGATTTTAAATATAAAAATCTTTTATCACTACATCGACTCTTTGGACTGCCTATCAATACTAACGAGTGCCTAAAATTTTGCAGTTGAGGTCCCTTACCAGTTATTGATTTAACCCTGAACAATTTTAGAGTTTTGTTTCTGTTAGACAGACGTCTGTCTCAAAATGGCTTAGATGTAACTCCACACCGTTGCTTCATTAGAATGTGCAGATCTACGAAGTCCCTGCCTCTCTCTACACCCAACCCCTCCCCACTCGCAGCAGCTCGAGCAGACCAGCTCACCTACAACTTTGCTCAGACACTGCACATCTTGTTACACAATGGCAAGTGGTAATATTGGAGTAATTCAGCCATACATGGCTGACCAGAAACCAATTCTGAAGAAGAGTATGATACAGAATTGGATCCTTAGGTTTGTTACACATGAAACCCTGTCTGTCTGAAACCATGTTTTTGAGACAGTCATCGATGTGTTCTAGCATATAAAAACCCCATACGGATGTCAACAATGTGAAAACCCAGATTTTTACCAGAGGTGTCATTTCAGGGCACAGCTTTTGCCACTGTTGCCTTACATGGTTACATGGTCTGGTATGGGCAGTCAATAAGGCAGCAAATGGTAACAAAATTAACTACAGTATGACTTTATACCTGACATTACTGAGTCAGTTTGCTCACTTTATGACTCCTCTCTACGGGTCACTTGTGGTCACAGTCCTCAGCATAAGTTGTGAAGTTTCACTTTAAGAAAAAGATAGAGCGGTGGGATGTCCTGGTGGCTAAGCTGGCAAATACATAAGGCATTTCCAATGTCACATGTCGCCTCACTTTATTTCTCCCAGCATTTTCTGTCTCTCACTACAGTCGACTATTAAATGAGACACGCCGTAGGAATAATCCTAAAGAGCTAAATGATGTGCGCTGTGGGTTGAGCTGAGCACCATGAATGGAAAAGACAAGTAGTGCTGCAAATGCTCCATCTAACTTTCACCAGCTGTTGTTAAATTCTTCCGGCAGCACTAATTGTTGTGCGTGTGGTTTAGTATAAGGATATCTGGGGATTACAAGGCATAGTCTGCATGCCTGGTGTCTAAGTGTGTTGTGTAGGGACAGGGGGTCATTCTGTAGCTGCTTCCCAGTACAGTCTGCCATGGACTCTCGCATTATCTGCATCCTCTACAGACTCTGCCATTTAAAAAAATACATCTTTTGTTAGCATAATTGGCTGAATGAATGCTCAAGCACGGCCATTTTAAGAGGACTGAATGCAGCCAGTCTGTTTAAATCGAGGAAGTATGTATTTCTAAAATGTTTAACATTTATCTGCTGAATGGGTCTTTTTTGTGGGAGTGAAAATCTGAATGAGCAGTTTGTTGCGAGTGGATAGGTTTTTATAAGATGGGGTGATGTGCGATTTACTATGAGTCAACTGTTGTTCTTGCCCATGCCCCTCTGCTAAACTAAGATAAGCTCTGCATGAATGTCAGAGCCATCTCTCCCCAGGGGACAGCCTGCTCGTACAGGCCTGCAGGATAAAAGCAGTGTGATTTACTATTGCCCTTCTCTCAACAAACATGACACCGAACTTAATGATCTACTGTTGGACATGTATAAACAGAGTGTATCAAACCTTTAGCTGGATATTGTACGTAAAAAAGTAAACAATACTACAATGGCTGCATCTTTATTTGATTAGGGGTCTGTTTGGGGCTATTCTACATTATTCTAGACAAAAGACATAAGCAAAACACGCCTGAATTCTAGACTGTAAATGCCCCATTGTTTTTGCCCTTGTCCCTCTGTGCAGCATGCTGCCTCTGTTTCTGAAGGACGGCCTGCTGGTGCCCTACGTTGTGACCTCCCTGGCCTTCCTCTTCTTCAGCATCTATCTATTGTCTGCACTGGATCACTGTTCAGAGGACGAGCTCAGAATGGGAGCCTACAACAAGCTGTTTTTCTTTCTACCCAAAATGGATCTGGCCTGTGTAGTGAGATGGAAGGTCAGTGTGGCCCATGTGCTGGTATAATAACTAACAGTGGAGTATGAACAGATTTACAGTTTAATAACAAATCTATGCATGCAATGTTAAAACCAGGATTAGTTTGGTTGTGAAGTAACTCCACTTTTATATACTTCTGGCTAACTCATCTTTAAACAAACCAAATTTAAACATGTACTTATGACCTGCTACTGTATATATAGTAAAGAAATATGAAAATATATTCATTATATATATATATACACACACACACACACACACACACAGATCTGCCACAACAACAAAAAACCTTGCCTAATATTTTGTACCTCTCTGGGACCCTCTGTTGGTGTCATGTAGTGTCTGGCACTGGGGCGTTCGACTGGGATCCTTTGGATCTTGTGGGTTGCAGGGTGGGGCCTCTGTGTATTGGGCTTCTTCCAGCGCATGCCATGGTTGCTCAATTAGATTGGGAACTGAGGAGCTTGGAGGTTGGGTCACCGCCTTGGGTTATTGGGGCTATTGGTCATGTTCCAGTTTTTGCAGTGTGGCAGGGGGCATTTTCCTGCTAGGGGAGATGCTGCCTTTGGGGAGTACTATCACCATTGTTGGGTCTGTGACAATGTTTTGGTGGTACGTGTCTAATAGCAGTCACATGAATGCCAAGACCCGAAGTTGACCAGCAGAACAACGTATTGTAATGAGATCATCAATGTTGTTAACTTCACCAATCAGTGGTTTTAATGTTGTGGCTATTGTTTTACAGGCTTATGTGTCTAAAAATAGCATAAAGTGAATAAAGTAATAGAGTTTGGAAAGTAGAATAATGGCAGAGACTTGGGTGTTCCCAGCAGTCGTAAATGTTACATCTACTCAGCTACGGTACTTTTGAGTATTTCCACTCTTCAATAATAATTTATACTTCTACTCTTCTAGATATATTTTACGGTATTCAACAGTTGTTATCTTAGTTACTATTTGTGTTGATGCATGAAGAGCTTAAAATGTAATGCAATGTCATAAATTAAACTAAAAAACAATATAAAGAATTAATTCCACCCTTTTTTTTATTTTACTCTAAAATGGCAGTGAGTCTGTAAATATAAGTGTGATAGGTGGATGTGTATCTTCTATCATTATGGCTGCAGTTGGTAGCTAATAAAAGTTAGTAATACCAGGTCATAACGATTACCTTCGACCTTTACCACAAATGGTAATCGCAATACTGTAAATAGAGCAGATAAAAATACCTTTAAACCCCTGTGTACATCTTGTTTTGTTTGTTTAAGTTTAAAGTACGGTTTATTTTATGTTGTAGATTTCCTTCAAAAAAGGCACATGCTTAAAGGACTAACATTAAACAAAACAAAGATATTATTGCGTGATTAATAAGTTCGTGTCTGCTCTTGTACATGGGGGGGAGGGAGGAGGATGTCCAGCTGATGCATTTGTAATAAGAAGGGTGCTGATTTCACGATCCCAGGTGGCCTGTATTTTGAAAGTGGCACTAGACCTAAATTGCAAGCGTGTGAGAAGATATACCCAACTGTATAAATAAATATCATGTGCTGCTGTAAGCTGTGTAAGCTGTCCGGGGATGAACGCCGCTGCCAGCCAAAGAATTATTTATCACTTATTTAAGTTTCCACAGCGTCTGAAGTGGCTTCACCGCCAGCCCCTTAGCGACAGGGGCACCGGTAGGGTGTCAGAGATTAAGAGAAGGTGTCTTTTTATAGCGCATGTCATTAACACAGGTTTGCCTAGATATATTTATTTACACAAGCAGCATAAATAGCGAGCCCCGATGATGGCGATAAGGTTTCATGGGTTTTGGGTGGCGGGGCGGGTGTGGGCATGAGGTGTTTCCTCCATCTTACTCACAGACGTCTCTCTGGGTCATAAAGCCCGAACAGACACATGAATGATCTTAGTCTCCCCATCACGTCTGTTTGTAACTCTGCAACAAGATAAAAAGTGGTTACACAGGCCTAACAATTGAAATTAGCTTGTAATATGATAATACAAGCCTCAGTCTTTATAGCACCACTCAAATAACCAATTTGATGTCCATCATTCAGTGATAAACACTCAATGTAATTCGATTTTAAATTAAATTATTAATTAGTTTGATATTATGGTTACAATTAAAATTAAGGGAAAAGCCAACAGTTTGTTCACAGCCTGAGGTGCCCAGCCTTTTCATAGTTTCACTAGGAGAAGTTTGTGAGACAAAATATGACTTTAATCATCGTTAAAATTACTTTGGCAAAGGGTTGTCCACATAAAGCCCTGTCATTGGTCTCCTTTGTTAAGAGCAGTGAGTAGCTTATCAATCATGCTCTATAGGGGCACTTTTTCAAACTAGAATAATAAGAAGACACCCAGCTGTATAGGCCTCTTTACATTATCTTTGACAAAAAACAGATAGTACAGAATGTCATTCTGCAGTTGACTAAAACTTTAGTGATACTGACCAAGAAACCTTAAGAATAGTAGTTTTGAAAAATAATCTAAACCCAACGTTAACTGGCTGTTTCCAGAGGTTTCAATCAGACCTCAGAATTCGCTGGGTCATAATGGAGAAGTCATCTTTTACCAGAGGAGGATTGAGGAGGAGGAGGAGGAGGTTGAGTTCTTTCTCCCACATGTTAAAGATCCCTGCCAGTGAAAATCAAGTTTTTAACCTTGTTAACATGTCCATGGTGTTTTTTATACGTTACGCTCATCATGAGTGAAACAACCAGTCAACCCCATGGCTGAGTATTTCCACCTTAAAACTGTAGTATGCTGATGACAATGTCAAAAACACAAATTCAGACTTCCATCGTTTCATACATAACAAAGCTGTGGAATCAATCCTGTCAACTTGCAGGGTGGGACTTTCTGTATCATTATTCCTTTTAAGAAAAGGTTTCTGACTGAATTATTTCAATATTGTAACTTACCATTGTGTAGTGTAGAGTAGTTTTACAGTGTCTAAGCAGAATCATAGGTGAGCTGGTGTGCTGAGCTGCAGTGAATGGGGAGGGCTGGGTGGAGAAAGAGAGAATGACTTGGTAGGTCTGCACAGTTACGAGGCCATTTTAAGGCTCAAAGGGATGATTATCATGGAAAAACTTCTTAATATGTAACTTTGATACACAGAAGTACGTTTTTAGGGGTATAATCAATAACAATCAGTGGAAGGTCTCATGATGACAACTGAGCATCCTAATCTCCTAACGAAGACTGTGAGATGTAGCTTAAAGTTCTAGATACTAAGTAGACCTTGAGTTGAGATAATTTTGTTTGGCCAATATGACATGCTTCATCTGTCTTTTGTGTAGCTCCAAATAAGCATCTGACCATCACTATTTTTCCTCGGCTCAACTCTTTATATTAAAAACTCTGCATTTTACATGATGTTATGTCTCCTTTCCATTAACTGACAATCTAACTGTCTTTATCCGTTACAGTTCTACATCAGCGTTGCAGTCATGGCTGCCTTGAGCATCATCTGCATCGGTCTGGTCCCTCCACCACATCTACCTGACTTGTTCCCTGTCTTGGTGTCTACGACTGCTTTCCTTCACTTCTTTGGAACGTTTGTGTATTTCAACGTTGTTCAGTTCAGCGGACCACCCAGCAGAAAGAGCCAGAAGAAGAACAACTAACTTGTGCCAAAGGTGGAGGTTTTGAGCTAACCTTACTTCAGTCAAGTCAATGTTACACACTGGAGTATATCTGCTCCTAATGTGCATGAGGCCTTTCACCAATGCCACTATGTACGAAATACAAAACAAATGCACAAATGCTTATGAAGCTATCTTGTTGGTTAAAAAAATTACTGTACTATACAATGTCCATTTAGAGGAGTTCTGATATCAAATGAAAGGAAACGGTTCTAGTATTTTTCCAGTTTAACTACATTGTGCAGTTCCAAGATCTAATGTTATATGTTATAATAACTCAGTCACTCAGTTTCGCTTCACTAAACGTGGCTAGAATTGGGCAAAATGAACCTGCCTTTTTGAATTGTATTTGCTTGGACCATTGATACTTAAACCACACTATTGCTGGCTAATCGTCCAGGTACACATATGTGAGCATTGTACAGCCTACAAACCTCACTTTAGATAACTCTGTGCCTGTATGCTCAAACTACAGGAGGTGGCCACAATAATAAGAACACCCACTGTCATGTTTAGTTTTCGTTGGGACCAAAAATGTGTCGGTTTAACTTTGCGTTAGCTGTTCAAAGTCATGTTGGTGTTGGGTTTAATCATATTCTAAGGTGTTCCTGTTATTTTTTCCACCCTCAGTATGTCCTCAGGGGATTCTGATTAAACACACACCTGAAGGACTTGACTCAGGTCTAGCAGTGTTGATCATTATGTATTCATGTGAACTTTTTTTTTTTTTTTTTTTTTTTTTACAGTTTTCTACTGTGCATTTTTACCCATCATTAAAGTTATTTTGTACAAACTTCGTTTTTGTGAAAATAAATCAAATTTTTCCGTGTCCTAAAGTGAACATCCGTTTTATTGCCACATTGTTAAATGATCTGATTCAAAGCAGCTTCATATAAACTGTCTACATTAACCAAGCAGTTTGCTAAATCACCCCTAAAGGTCTGGCAGAGACAGAGCCAATAATTGGACAGAAATTATATCTTTCCAAGCTTTTACTCAACATCATTAAATATTCATTACAAGTCCTTGATGCTACAAGGGTCCAGCAAAAAAGACCTGTACATTTAAAACAAAACCAGTGACGCGAGAGGCCTTAAAAATAGATGATGGAAGGTGACATATCTGAACATAATGCTATAAAGTTGAAATACCACAGAAAAAGGTACAAGCAATTTCTTTCTCCAATCTCTCTGCGAGTTAATGACAGGCATAAAAAAATCCATTACAACTATAAATGTTATCAGGTCAGCGAGGGTTTCCTGTGCATCTGAGGCTCCGGGCCGGCAGCCAGTAATGGGCTGAAGGGACAAATAGGAGCCCAAGATCTGAGTTAACTCTTAATACAATGGACATGAACACATGGGGCCAATTAGAGGTTGTGTGAAAGGCGTTGGCTCGCTCTTCTATTATACATGTTTATTACACATCATGACAGTTCATTGGAAAAGATGTGAAGGAAAGTCAGAATTTGCTTTTCCAATGGGACTAAGAAATATAATACAAGTAAACAAATCAGTACACTCAAAACAATCATGTCTGGTATAATTTATTAGTATAAAGATTAGCTAAATAATCAAAGACTACGATTGTTAAATAAGATTGTTTTGCAAGCACAAGACCCTCAATCTCAAAATTCTTTGGTTTGAGCCTCTCAAGTGTGAGAATTTTCTGCTTCTTTGTGATTTATATCATTGTGTTACCAATATTGTTGGGTTTTTTGCGTTTTGGAGTGACAAAACAGGTGATTTGAAGACTGGATTCTCTGACATTTTCAGTATTTTGACAAAAAAGCAAGCGATTAATAGAAAAAAAAGAGATCAAAACATTAATTCCTCATGCAAATCAGTGTTGGATGTAGTTTAAAAATGTATTATATTGTACATCCACCCATAAAGACTATTCATAAAACCAGACAAACAAAGCACTGCATTATATGTATTCATATTCCCAGTCACAGACAGTAAT
>OMNN01100576.1:15072-33996 GCA_900302755.1 Chromis chromis | reverse complement strand
GTCACAGACAGTAATATAATCCTCATTGCAGCAACAAACACTCTTGTGTGCCTGTGTTTACACTGCTCTGTTGTTCAGGGACAGATTTGGTTTGTAGTTATAAAGTCATGTGTAAATGTTACATTTATGCATTTTTAATCTGTGATCATGTGCTCTTAACAATAAAAAAAGAAGTTAAATAAGCACACAGCAGCCTGTATTTTTCAGTTTTAAGCCACAGTAAAAATAAAGCCTCTGTCACCACCTAGCTGCTGAATCACTACCCAGGATGCTTTATATCTTGCTACTATGACTCTGACTTTTAGAGGACTGAAACACATGAAGTAAGTAAATATTGCATCCTCTAAGCTAAAAGTTTGTGCTATTGGGAAAATTCCCTCTGGTTTAAAAAATCTTGCGCATATATCAGAAGAGCTCATAGTTTTATCCAACAAGCTTTCATGAAAACAAGTTGTACAGGTATGAGATTATTTGTAAGGGTCAGGGGTGGTAGGGGAGTATTCAAAGCACCACGTATCCTTCTATCAATCTCCAAAGTGGCCTGTATCAAAACATTAGTTTTGTTTATGGGTGTGCTGGCTTTGTCCTTCACATGGCCTCTAAGGGTGATAAAGTGAGAGTTACACGATCCACCTTAGGCAGAAATAGGAAATGTTGCTGTGAACACCAGCTGTTGCTTAGGTCGACTCGGGCAGTGAGAGGCCTCGGCCTTCCCAGGCGCTGCCAAATAAAGAGACTACTGTGTTGTGTAAGACAGTTTGCCCCCCCACATTTACTTTTCAAAGGTGTTAAACTGCACAGGTGGGGAGGATTGCATAGTTTTCGCCATAAAGGGGATGAGGGTTGCCATCTGAAAGAACATTATTTGCACAGCGTTGCAGCATTGTGGTTAATGTAGAATCAACATTTGTCAGCTGCCAGACAGAGGCTCCGGCACAGAGACGGGGGTCTGACATGTCAGAGGATTCGCTCTTACCGTTTCAGACGCTTCCTCCACAAATGAATGACGTCTTCCAAGACAGCTCGGCCTCACAACTGACAGCGCAGATTCCACATTCATCTCCTGCCTTATCTCCGCGGGATCATACGCACAAGAGGTGAAGAGCAATTCCATTAGCTGTCAACAGCCGAGATGCCTCGCTAACAAAAACCTGGGGAATATGGGAGAGGAAAACATGATTGTAACCCCTCTGGCACCCAGTGATATTACACACACTGCAGTCACTGTCAAGATTGAATGTTCACGAAGAAGAGAGTTAACAGGAGGCAGATTCTGCATAAACTAATGCTATCTGTTAACATACAATAATGTACATAGAGCAGTGAGTTTCTGTCACTTTTATAGATTTCATACAAAATTAGAGTTGAAGAGGATGACTGTACCTCAGCTCATAATTGGTTTCAGAAAGTTGTAAGAGCAATCATTCCTCCTGAGACCACCTACAAAGAGAAATGATAAAATCTTAAGTCAAACATGTACAGATCAGTTAAAAATGTAATGCTTGCTTTGCAGTAATCAGGGCTGTAATCAAGGCAACACAAGTGGCAGAAAGATGTGCAAAAGAAAATGCAAAGACAAGTAATCTCACGAAATACATACCACCCCTTGAAAAGTATACCCTTTAATGATGACAATTACTGTTCAATCCAACCCTCAACTGTATTTTTCCATGAAAATATACTTATTTGCTTGCGACATTAATATTTCTAAGACACATGCATGTATATTTTTTGCTACCTAAGATAAAATGCAACGACATTTACTAAATCAGAAATTACATCTAAAAAGATTGCATACTCTGCAATCTAAGGTGTCGATCGAAGGCCACCGGCTTCAGTTGGACCAAAACTGTCTAATATACAACTCTCCGCTTTAATTGAAACCATGTGTTCAAACAGAAAGCATAAAACTGCCGGTGGGTAGGTGGCATCTGTCCATGAGGCTTCCTACGATTGATGTGCCAGAGTCTGGGAGCTGCCTGGGCCAGTAGCCCACGACCTGTGACACAGTCCCATCACTTTTATGACATCTTAAGGAATCTTTTTAATACAGCCCATTACTGCTGACATACAAATCTTCTCCAACGTGGCCCCATCTATGGCCTGATCAATTTTTACACTGCTGAGCTGTACCCTTTCCCCTCATTTTGTCATCTCAAAATTCATATTATATAGGATTTCCTTACAGGAGAAACTGCAATAAAAATATGTTACCCCTCTGAAGATGTGCACAAGTCAGTACCTGGCTGTTCCTAAAAATCTTCAGAGAAAATAAAATTTGTTTCTGTAGTAAGCAGAACTGTTTAAATGTTATTTATTTTTATGTTCCTAAGAAAATATATTGTGAAGTGCAGCATTGATTTAGAACATAACCATGTCTCGATACGGGTTGGAGGGGCTGAATTTATGAATCCTTTGCACAACTCCTTTAATTGAATTTTCCAAATCTCTCACCACACACAAATAATCAATACACACTGCTGAGGGAAACTTGCCTCAGAATTATTAGGGCCTTTCTTTTTCAATTTTGTAGTCATCAGCACATACAGGCGCTGCGGGTATTTGTAATGCCGCGACTATACCCAGTGGATTTATGCTCGCCCCAAGCCTGATTGCTCACTGAAAGTGACTTCTTTAGAATGCTTACTGAAACTTTTGTTAACCTTAAAGGACAGTCGTAAGCGCTTCTTAATGCTGCACTCTCACTCTGAGGAAAGTAGTTTTAACTATCACAGCATATGGTGGAAAAGGGGATGACAAGACGGGGAAGAAAGGGTGAGAGAGGGAAGCTGGAGAGAAGAAGAGAAGGAAAGCAGGATAAAGAGCCTTTAAGGTTTCGATGTCCTTGTGGATTTAGTCATCTGATTTGCCAAGAGGGAGATGCTCAAGACTTGTTTTGGCACCTAAGATAGTGCAACCATCTAAAAAGATCTATTTTGGTAGTTTGTTTTACCATACTTCTACATACAGACCACATATAGTCAAAGACTCCAAAAATAGTTGTGTCTAAAGTGAATATGCTTTTGAGGAATAGAATTACTAAATAAAAAATGTACTCTATGGTTTAACATGTACCATTATCCCGTAACTGTCAGTTGTAGCTCCAGTGAACGTCATTTAGTAAAAGTATCATAGTCTCGCTATAAAGGATAACGCCATAAACAATGATCAGCCATGACATTTAAACCTCTGGCCTAATATTGTGCAGATCCCCCTTGTGCCAGAAAAACAACTCTGACTCACCAGAGCATGCACAAGGGAACTTTGGCAGTGTCCTATGTTGTCAAGCCCTGGGATATTGGCAGTGCATCCTTTGGGTTGTGGCGTGACTTGTCCATGGATTGGGCTGGTTTCGACGCATCCCGTGGATGCTCGATCATATTGGGGAATTTGGAGGCTCTCTGAACTCTTTGTTGTGTTCCTCAAGCTGTTCCTGAGCAGCTTTTGCGGTGTGGTGGAGCACATTGTCCTGCTGAGGGATGTCACTGGGGTCGGGGATTGCCCTTACAATGGAAGGGGGTGTGGTGGGTGCTATGTATCAAAGTAGCATCCACGTCATTTAAGAAAACTGCATTGTAACAAGATGATCAGCGCCATTCGCTCCACCTGTTTTTTATGTTGTTGCTGATCTCGTGTGTATTCACTAGTGTCTGTTCAACTGCGTCCCACATCCCAAAGGAAAAAGGGTCAACAAAAGTTTGACTTGTGGTCTTGATCTTTTAGGGAAACAGACAGGTGACAAAATTATATAGCATTTCTTACACCAGCAAGATTAGTATTCTGGTTTGAATGTGTCCATACATGTTTTAAACACTTTGACCTAAATTAATGGTGTATTAGCATTGCTCAGGTACTGGGGTGTTTGCTTGGTTATCTGAATTCATGTTGCAGCTCCCATAATATTCTAAAACACTCCAGTGCAGTTCTGTAAAGACTTCTGTAAATCCTGTTCACCCACACACAATGTGGCCACAGCTCCTAAGTTAAATAAATGAACTAATGATCAGTCTCTTTAAGTTGGATGTACTCCATCACCGATTTTTTCCAGTGAATGTAAGACAATCCAATTTAAAATTTGACTCTGGATCCATTGAGTATTGAGTCTATGAGTGGAAAATAGTCAATTACAATGATCTGCGAATCAATCTTTATCATGTACGTCAAGAGAACCTCGGTTGTAGCAGGGAAATTAGTCAAATCCATATTCCCAATGTATATATTAGTTCTTCACTGCAGTGTATATGCCCATAAATACAGTTTAAAGTAGATATATGGTAATATACGTACTGTTAATGAGAATGTATCTCCACTGGAGATGTTAAGATAGAAAAACACGCCATATAATCCTGTATCCTCGGAAACCACTCAGCCTTTTCTAAAGGGTTTCTTACACTTTGCTCCCTTGCATTCAGTACTTGGAACAGAGGCGTAAAGGCCACATCAGGAAATTTGAACAAACATTTTACTCTAGAGCAGAATCATGCTTCCAGATACCATCAACATCATCTGTCTTGATTTCAGGCTCCCAGCAGATATAGGCCGGAGCTCTTCAGTATCTTTCAATAACAGTTTGTTTACTTAAAATGTGTGTCTCAATGCACATAGAGAGTCAATTCTCTCCCACAGCTATCTGCCTTGACATTATGAAGTCTGTTGTTGTAAGGAGGTTTATGCAAAACTGATAAATTTCACGGAGCTGCCATGTGACAAAAATGTGACATTCCTGGGGTGTGGATCCACAATGTATCATGTATGTTTGGCTCCCTTACTGGAACGAATTAAAATAATTTCTAACAACCTTATCGGAAAACAAGCTTGCTTCCTGACAATACCCCCTATTCATTTTCCACAAGTCCCCATTGTATGATTGAATCACAAGAACTGCTCTGCTGCAGGCACAATATGTGCCTAAAATAATCAAATTAATCCTCTCCCTAGGAAATCTACTCATTGACTTGTTTGTGCAACCATAACAAAATGTTGTTTTTCCTCCAATGGTCGCAGACCACACGTTTGTCTGAACAAACAAGCATCCATTCATGTTGTTAAAGCTAAATAGCAAAGAAGACACAGGAAAAAACAAATCAAACGGCGAAGGAGTTGCATGTGGGGATGTTGTTGGTAATCAAACAGCCTCGTGACTGCATTTGTTTTCCTTCTTGTCTCAAAGTCAGCCGAACAATTGGGGAATTTATTTTTTCTTTTTGGTCCTTTAAAGACATAAAGATACAATGATGTGACAGTCAGAACAGACTAAATGTAGCCATTTGGTGAAAACTGTCAATAAAAAATAGTGTCACCAAAAACATTCTTGATTTTAAGCAATGAACTGAATGTATGAGCATTCTGCCATGAATGAAGCTCCTCAGTCAGCTGTCCCAACAAAGTACAACCTGCACATAACTTCCGATGGGAATCAACTCTAAAATTTTTCTCACGTAATGAAATACACAGCAGTCCAAAACCAATGTAGCCTTTAATAATATACAGTAGGTGCTGTTTCTATATTAATCTTTAAATACGTGGCAGTTTTAATCTTTAGGAAATCATGTGATATTATACAACTTCCAAATAACTGAACTCCACTTAATGTCATAAAATTCCAGCAATGTAAAGTAACTGATGGCAAAAAAGCATAATAGCACATGAATGTTAAAAAACAATACATTGTTTACTCTAATACTTTGTGTTATATTTAGTAAGTCTTCATTGCTGTTTGACTGTCTGCGTTTGTTTGCCTAATAGCAAGATAGGTGCAAAAATTATAAGATTGAATTTCTGAAACTTGGTGGAGACTTGTTTTTTTTTTTAAACAACTAAATGTATGTACAGATCCGAATCATGAAATAGGGATAGGGCATTGGTGGAAGACTGCGCTCTCTGACTCTGATTCTTTCCTTTAAACAATTACTCTACTCCGGACGTTTAAAAGACAAAAATGTAATTCCAATTATTTCACAAGTGGGAGCAAATATATAGTCATTTTGACCCTAACTCCAAATGAGTTGTTTTTTCTATCTTTTTAATGCCATTTATCCTCAGTAGAACACACATAGAGAAACCGTCATATTTCAGTCTGGTGCAACATCAATGCATTTAAACCTGTTGTACGTATGAAAGACTCCATACTCTATAGTATAATATAATTTTTTCTGCATAACCAAGAATCTGCGCAATATCAGTATTTTCCACTCATGGAAGTCTCTGTGCAATATCAGTGTTTTTCTACACTGAGAACAATCTGTACAGTATCAACAGTACTTATGTCTGTTTCTCGTTTCATTTTCTTTTTCCACCAACATACCGTCATTTTGCACTTTCCCCTTTGCTGCTGTAACACTGCAAATTTCCCCACATTGGGAAGAGTAAAAATGAATATCGTATCTTATTTCTGCAATGAACAGATTATAAATCTCAACCAGTGCCACCTATTTCACCCACACATAATAAATAACAAATAACTCTTATTCAGCCTCAGTTTTGAAATTACTTTCTGACACAATCATATTTAACGGTGAAAGGCACTTTGTGTACTTACTCAGCTCTCAGTGTCTCTGAAGCTGGGTCTTCAAATCTGCAGATCTGGAGAAGAACCGTCCTTGTTCGCTGCTGCCCTCTGCTGACTAATTAAAATACAGAAGAAAAAAAAAGCAGAAATGCACATCAAATAGCAGGTAAAGGAGAAAGGTAGCATTGGAAATGAAATAACTAAGAAAAAACACACAGCCCTGCAAGCAGCTATTCTGAAAGGAAAAGCCATGTCAGAAGTGAATATTCAGTATGTAATAAAAACCATCATCTCTCAGTCTGAAGATATGATGGAGACAGAGACATTTCCGCCTATTCTAAAGATTTAGGACCAAAGAAAAAGTCCTCCTCGTGAATATTTCCTCCAGTTCTTTCCTGTTCCTGATGAATGCATCTACTGATCGTTCTAGTTTGGATCAAAAGGAGTCCTTTCTAGTCAAAGAACAAGAGTCTCGTCTGAAGGAAAGACTGGATCACTAACACAGCAAAAAGAAAAATTAAATTGGTGCTACTTGTATTTTAAAATGATCTAAAGAATTGTCTATGACTAAAGGACTGATTATATAAAACACTCTGTTGTACACCAGCTACTAGTCCGACCTCTTACTTATTAATTTATTCTCCATTTTTGCTGTGATTTACTGTACCTTTCCATTTTATTGGTTTAGACATGTATCTGCCTCTCTCCAGGAGTGTGGGTTTCCACTTTTTCCCCAAAAAACTAAAATGACGTTTATTTTAAAATTTCAAAGTTGAATAACCGGTGTGAACCAAATGACCCTATTATGACACAATCAAGTGACTGTTATGAATGTACTGTAAACCCAGCTCATGTAACACATTAGTGACGGCACTATAAAATTAAAAACTAATGCTTGTCTTGATGGATGGGCCTGATACCAAATGTCTGCCTTGGCTAAGGAAATGGTTCTTGTGTTAAGTGACTCTTATACAACTATTTTTAGTGCTATGTAAATCACTGATAATTTGGCCAGTGATGGATCCCCGTCATTCCGTGTCTCCTGTCATTAAATTCTGATATGTCATTATGACCATCAGGAAAGTGTGGCAATTGAAATATAGCAGCTCATAAAAGGGAGTTCTCTGTAACTCTCTGCTTCGTACAGAATTTGGCTCTTAATATGTTGACAGTTGGCAATGAAAAAAAAAAAATTTGTGGCCTACAATTTAAGAGATTGATTAAAAAAAAAAAAAATCTGGTAAAATATGGGAAATGCAAAAGCTGTCCCCTGGGTGCTCACTTTTCCAAATGTTAAACTTCTTGTTAATAGGCAGTGACTTTGCTCTTGTCTGCTGAGTAAGGACCACATCCTTAAAAACACGATCTAGACTACAGAGGCATAAACAGTACACACTATATCTGTGTGACTGTTGCTTTGTGAACTGACAAGGGGCTGCATTATACTGTATATATATATATATACCACTAAAGGATTACATTGCACATAGTAGGATTTGAATTTACAGCCACAGTCAAAATAGTCCCAAAAAATTCAGAACCTCCCAGGCTCTATTCCAAAATGTAGTTGCAGAATATGCATAGATGTCATTTTAAGGATGGCCAGAGAATGGTGCTCATGAATTTAGTTAATTCATCTGGTACCAAGCAGTGTACAACTTTCCATCATCTTAAAAAGTTCTTCAGAGAAAAACTAAGGGAAAAGATCTCATTTTTAGTCATGGTCATTTATGCAGAACAAGTTCACTGAGCACAAACGCACTTTCTCAGGAACACTCTGGCTCACAGCCACACGTGTTCAGTTCCTAGTAGTGGGGGGATGTTCAAGAGTTCAGTCAGTTCACACCCAGATTATGATCTCCTGCCCTGAAGATAATATTGTTGATTTTTATAAACTTTAGACCACTATCTCTGCATAAAAGAGACTTTTTCCTCTCCACTGCCAAGTACTTGCTTAAGGAGGTATTGCTGGATTCCTGTCTTTAACACTATAAGGTCTTAAAATGACATACACTAATCAGCGGAGTTTGGAGACCAGGTCAACCAGGATTTTTGTCAGGTTCCTCAAGCCATTCCTGAGCAGTTTTTGCAGGGTGGCAGGGCGAAATGTCCCATTGGGAGAAACTGCAGGTAATAGAGAGTACTATTTCCATGGGGGGTGTGCTTGGTCTGGAACAATATGTAGGTGGTTGGTATGTGTCAAAATGACATCCACATAAATCGGACCCAAGGTTTCCCAGGAAAACATTATATTGTAAGGACATGATCAATGTCATTCACTTCACCTCTCAGTGGAATGATTGTTGTGGCTGATCAATAAGTTGTAGTTTGGTGCCTAATTAATAAAACTGAACTGGAGAACTGTTCAGAATGTTCCTCACAAGTTCAGACAATTTCAATATATCTGTGCAAAATCAGGGATATTTTTCACTTGCCTGGAAAAGAGGATGTAAGCTAATATGTTGATTAAAAAAATGTCCTGCTTCTGCATGTAGGTAATGTTTCAGGGGTTTTGGATACCATAATTGCATGGCACAGGTAATCTCTTCAGAATTCTGCAATGACATTTGTCCACACACCTGCAGTTCCAGTCAAAAGTGGGAAGTTTCCTGCTGGGATGGGTATTTTAGATGCTGGATACTATTCAGGAAAGAAAGAACAACAACAACAAAAACAGATTAAATTAGGAAATGACAAACATTTAAAAAAAAGTTTAAGCACACAAGTTAAACTCAGTCATTTACACAGAAATTAAAACACAATATATGTTGGCTAAGGGTGATCACAAATTGGTACAATATCAGTAGACCTGATTAAAAACAAACAAACAAACATGCATTTACTTACATTATGGTCCATGTGCAGAGCTCTTCTGACCCTGAAAAATACAATGTGTAATGCATTGGTTTATTTAGTGGCAAATAATTTAAAATGGCAAAGCTATTCTCCATTATTAGAAACTTATGTGCATTAATAGTATTCCAGTGGAATAAATTATTTCATGAAATCTAAAATTAAAATTCTTAAGTACGGCACAGGAAATCTATGCATGAACCTGCAGCAATATGTATCAAACATGCAGCAAAATGCCTTTTCTCCAGCTCCAGATTGTGTCTCTTGTGAATAATCATGGTAACAATTAAGAGACACAAACTATTGCTGACACTGTGATCCCTACTTTATTTTTAAGGTACAACATAACAACAAAATATGGTAATTTTACAGCAAGTATAATAACATTACTGAAGTCTGACACAACTATATAGCAAACATATAATGCTAAGAGTCAGTGGAGATATACTGTATATATGCTGTGTTATACTGCGTCCCCCTGCAGACACTGTTAAGTAATATTTAATCATATTTTTCAGTAAGTTAGACTTCAGGTCCTATTAAATACCAACCATTACAATTTAGGAATAAATATTAGAACTTAAAAAGAAGAAGTGGACAATACTCACGGCATTTTTGAGTTTAAGGCTGTCAGAAAAGTTTGCTACCAGTTTCAAAAACTGGCGCCTTTGCTACAGTCAAAACAGTTCGTGTTAAACACGACTTGTCATATAAACGTTCCGGATATGCCTCTGTTGAAAATATGACTCAAACAACGCACCCAACCTTTTTCAATCCATATTTACATTTTAAATTATGGCACTTATTTTTTAAACACAGAGGTGTACTGTGCAGCAACACTTTACTTCTAATAGCAACGGGAACGGTTTAATGTTTGTTTCTTCCGTGCCGTTTTTAATGCACACCACCGAGATGTTGTTTACCTAGCAACAAGCAAGCGATAGCAACGGTGTGTGACAAATGTCATTCCCTACGCGAATTTGAGTCAATAAAAAGGAATGAGCATGTTTCCAGACAGTTGTTACGGTGTGATAGTGCAGTAAACCTAGTAGAATTTAGCTCAAGCTCGCTGCCATGTCAGTCTGCCGTCTGTTTTCTCTTTTTCTTTAGCTGGAGAGACGTAGCTAACGGTAACCAGGTGGATCTCTTCTTCCAAAGATGTCTTTTCAGGAGTCGCCTCGTCCTTCCGACGAGGAGGAGGCTTTCTACATGCAGTGTAGAGCTGCGTACCTAGCTGTGTTCAGATCTAGTTTGACAAATATCGCTTCAAAACAGCAGTTATGTCGTGGTAAGCTATACTGACATTGTTAAATGGCTTGCTAATATGTTAGCTAGCTAGCTGTCATGGCTGCCTTTGTCAACTTAAAACAAAGATGGGACTTGGATTTGATTTATTCTCGTGCTTTTGTTACATACAGCTCACACACTAGTTGTGGGGATAATGGTTAATTAAAACTAATATTTATATACAGAGTATTATGTGTTCTAGGGACACTGTCAGTCGTGGCTAATTTACAAGGATGTGGGACATTTTCTGATTTACATCTGAAAGCCCTGCAGCTTTACAGTGTAGTGTAAGTGTAAGCTTAACTGGAACTAATATATTAAAGAGAACATTTATTAATTCACAGACTCAGCTGGTCACAAATAGACAAATAAGTATTTATGCTAAAATTGAAAGTTTAATGGAACATATTCTTTAGGACAGATTCCTCCAAGCCTCTCTGATGGGAAGAAAATTAACTTTAACATGCTGAGTTTTGGGGATGGACAATAAAATCATGCACATCGTCAACAATAACCACAATAGCTGTAACTGTGCAGCCATTATAAACATGAAGTCTTTCAATAAAATACCCAGTTTTCTTCTAAAGTCGGCATAGGAACTTTTTATTTAGGGTAAAGCAGGGCGATTCTATAATAAAACTACACAAAACCTTGAACTCTAGGGATAGAGGGGTTTGCTGATCGAGTTGCCAGTAGTACAGATTTTACAATTTGCTATAAAGCATCTCTTTGTAGTGTATTCTTAGTTCTTTAATAATTCACGTTTCATTTATACTCCTTGTCCCACTGTTGTTAGTTGTCATCTCAGTTCGCTGCTATTATGTGTTATTTTTCCCATTTATCCCATTAAGTTCTCCAGCAGGCTGGAAGGAATCCATCTCATGCCACTCTCAATAAATATTGGACTACTAGAACATATAAACTGAACTTTGATGACTTCTGTGAGATTCTCAAGTGTGAGAAGAAAACTGAGGAAACTGAGCTGATGAGAGCTTTTAAAAAGATGGATGTGAACGGTGATGGCTACATCACACACAGTGAAGTGGAGAAGGCCCTAACCACTGTGAGTAGTCAAAAACATCTGGTATTAGACAGATTTGCAACAAACTGGATACTATTTGCACTTTGTTTTGAACTTGATTATACTTTTTTGTATTCTAATTTAGAGTAAACTGATTGCTTTAGTAGCACTTTGAGCTAACGTAACTTTTTTAGCAGTTGTGGGCCCACTAATTTATAGTATTACAACTGTGCATTACCTAAAGATTAAATAAATAAAACCAGTGAATTGTCCATGTTCAAACAAAGTAGATATTTTTGTCCTGATATTTTCTTTAAACTAAAGGAAATATGTTTAATCTTCCAGAGAGGAGAGAAAATGACAACTGAGGAGGTGAATGCTATTTTCTCATTAGCTGACATCAACAAGGATGGGAAACTGGACTATGCAGAAGTAAGTTTAGATACATATACAGGTTATCTTATGTGTCCAAGTCTGTAAAAAGTGTGTTTTAAATACATTTGTCCCTTCTTTGTGAATGAGGCAGTGGTGGCCTAGTGGTCTGTGAAGCAAACTTGTAATCAGTGGGTCGCCGGTTCGAGCCCCTGGACTGGCAAGAGGTTGAGGTGGTAAAGTGAGAGTGACTGCTTCTCCCAGTCACCACCACTGTGGGTCCTTGAGCAAGGCCCTTCACCCCTGACTGCTCCCCGGGCGCTGCGCCGTGGCAGCCACTGCTCCTAGTATGTATAGTTAAGGTTAACTTTGAATAGGATGGGTCAAATGCAGAGAAGGAATTTCCCCAAGGGGATCAATAAAGCTTAGATTATTATTATTATTATAATACACTTAATCAGATTGATCAGCTAAGATAATCAGTTCTGTAGTGTAGTCTACGGTCCCCAGCATTTAGTGGAAACACTTTTGGAAAGGATAAGGGTTATGGTAAGAGTATACCAAAAATGGCCACTGACTGCAATTAAAGTCTTCCAAACTTAGTTTAACTCCATCATAGTTAAAAAATAAAATATATTTTCTTATGTCTCATTTGTTCAGAACATGAATGAAAAACACATATTGGCAAAACTCAGTAGTGCAAAATAAACATTTGATCTCTCTCATAGTTTGCTCTATATCTGTCTCTATTCAATGTCATATTCTTATTCTTAACATTCTCTCCTTCCAGCATTTATGTCCCTCTTTGTGGCCTCAAAACATTGCCCATGTATCATCCTCTTACTACCGATCTCCTGTTGCTGTCAGTTCTGCAGATTGCTTGTGTCTACAGTAGAGCAGTGTCAAACGGCTGCTTTGGAAAGGCTTGAGGCTGATGCCAAGCTGAAGAGACAGAACTTTGGCAGTCAATCATACAGCCCTCCGAAGACCTCCGTGTCATCATCATCATCAGGAGCAGCAGCAGCAGCTCAAGCGGAGGCAACTCACCGGGCAGAATCAGACACAACACTTAAGAAAGGTAAAAAATGTGGCTTCTTAGAAAAATCTAACAGAGAGGAGACCATCTGAATTTTGGCAGTGAGGTATGTATGTGTTTGATTTAGCTAAAGGTCCAGGGTAGCCTGTGGTAGCACTAAAGCAGACACACTCAAGATTCCCGTATTTAGATGCACACCCATACACACTGTTTGCCCCAATACGCCTCACCGATTAGTTTTGATGAATAAATAATAGCTCTGTTATTGATCGATTTTTCACTCCCTCTGTGACAAATCACCTCATTAAGACAGTCCATACATCATAATAGCCACACAATTAGGGCAGCTTGTTTGGAGGGAGGAGACTGTAAAGTGTTTTGATTTTGGTAATCATTTCTGCCATTAAGAGATTGACAAAAGCTCTGTCTACTCTGAAGAAAAATACTGGCTTCGAGTTGGAGTTCCATATGATATGCTTTTGTTACTAGAGCTTGCATCCACTCAGGTTTCTGTTTTTAAAACAGGTGTGATGAATATGTAGCCAATAATCTTTATAAAAGCGGATGTAAAACTCCACCTTTTCACTTTAGAGCCACAGTGTTGAAGAAAGGCTAGAGAAAAACTGCGATCCAGGGTGAGCGAGCCAGGAACAGGCCCACAGTGGGAAGATAGATGGGGTTGATTTAAGTGGTCAGTCCATGTTCATGTTATTGATTTGGAGGATTCCACCACTTCTCACTGGGGAGATGATGAGGGATTAGAGAGGAGGCCCAGTCGACCACCACTGCAAAAACAAATGAGCTCCCAGATAGTAGTCGGGATTATCACATTATTGTGCCTCTCCCATGTATTGATTTATACCCGTTACATTTTAACAAGGCTCTGACACGAGATGCTACGTGATCGCACATGTTGAATGGGTTATTCTTGGAGCTCAAAAACAGTTTTGACTGCTCATTTGGTCTTACATTTGTCAATATAAACCAGTGCTAGCTTGAGAAATGCATTTCAGCCGTGTTGTACATGGGTAGTTTTTGCAGATTTTGCACAAATAGTAGATGACATCGATTATGTATTTGGAGTTTGTGTCATTGTTTTTCTTTGATAAACTAGCACCAGAACACCACTAGTGCTGAAACACTGCTCCAACATTCAGTATATATATTTTGTTAGGCCTCGTATCAGCGCATCTTTGTCCACATTCACACATTAGCTACAATTTGATTATCTAGATTAAAAAGTTGCCATCAATAAAAAATAGATCCATGACAAATGCCATGTCAGTGGGCCTTTTTATTTCTATGCTACAGTAATTTGCCTATAAGCCTATTACATTACTTTGCATCTTGATTTTCCAGGCTTAGAAACAATCAGACTCCTCATTAGTGAATTGATATTTTCTGGCTTCAATTATTGCTCCGAGGAAAAAGTTGTGCGAGATAATGGATTTGAAAGGCTGCTTTTATGTCATTTGTGATTTAAACTGCTTCTGTAATTAATTAAAGGGAGCTTGAACTCAAGATCACACTTTCTCAGAGCCCAAATGCAAAGTAGCCATCTTCACTTGAACCTGGGAATGGACTTATGAGAAGACAGATTGCTGTGTCAATTATGCTGTGTACCTCATCTCTCTATTGAAAGTGTGTTTACTGTTTGGAGGGAGGATAGGCCTGTACTTAATTTGTTAGCTGTAAATCAAGCTTTTTCATCAATTTTGTTATACGTATATGTTTTTTTTAATTTGTTTTGGTTTACATTAGTATCTGTCCATGAGAATTTTCATGTTTGTGCCATGGGTGTGTGTGTCTCTTAGACAGCCGATCATCCTCCCGTCCTTCTTCCGCTCGCAGCAGACGCTCGTCCCTGTCGAACTCAATCACAATGACATCCAGCAGCACGAAGGCCAGCAAAATCCCAGAGCCTGCAGGTTTACAGGTAACCCCCTTCAGTCATTTTTACATTACAGCTAATGATTAACTTCAATATTAATTAATCTGTCAGTTATATTTCCAATGAATCATTCAGTATTTTAAATTGTATAAAACTTGCCCATCAAAGGCTGGTGACATCTTTAAATAGTTTTTCTTTTTTTGGTTTAAACCCGAAACCAGAGAACAATTAAACAATGAAAATAATTACCTAATTATCAAAATCATTTGCAATTAATTTTCTCTCAGTTGATTAATTGAATAATTGACTGATTGTTCCCAGACTCCAAACTCACATTCCCAGGCTATTTTTTAGGAACCTAAGAAAGACAGTTTTGTATTTTTGGCCTTTTATGCCTTTATTAGATAGGACAGTGGATAGAGTCGGAAACGGGAGAGAGTGGGGAAGGACATGCGGTAAACACCCGAGGTTGGAATCAAACCCAGGACAGCCGCTACGCCTTAGCACTTGGGTCACGCGACATAACCGTTAGGCTATCGGAGCTCCCTTCAAATACTAATCTAAGCAATGCCATCAGCACAGATTTAAAATCATAATTAATTATTTTGTAGCATTTTGTTCATGTCTAGTAATGTTTTAATGGCTTTTGTTTACAAAATGCCATTTAATGAGATGATTTAAAATAATGATCCATTCCGTGATTTACAGTGTGTACTTATTATCTTCTGCTGTACAAGCAGCATGCTACATCATAAAGATCTTAAAGATGTGCTTTTTGTACCGTCACTGTATCATTTACCAAGCTGGAAATCTTGTGGGGACTCTATTCTAAGAAGAACCATGCAGCCCTACAGTTCACCCAGTGTGACTGTCACACTGTGTTTTTGATGGGCGAATTTAGCCCAGGGTGGATAGATATACACAGTATTGATCCCATGCTCTTTGTTTTCACTCTTTTTGGGCTTAACCTCAGCTGGTTTGCTTTACAGCAAGGAAAAAAAGTAAATATATAAATATATAAAAATAACAGCCCCCTGCTCCATCTCTCAGGTGCTAGCACCGCGTTGAGATTGGAAAGGGCCAGACATCATCGAGGTTAAAAAAAAGAATGTGTGTCCAGAGATTACCTCTGAGGGAAGTTCTGCTCGCTATATTGGCTCCTATATTGCCACAGGCTGATAATTGGGAGGCGGTGGGTGGAGGGTAGAATGTGTTTTTGTAACATGTGAGTGTGTGCGTATGAGCATCTGTGCGTGTGTGCCTTGTGATATGCAACTATGTCTTCATGAATAGAAACCTAAGCAATGAGGATTAGTCTTATTTATTCTCAGCATTTGTCTTTATGTATGGGTTAGGACCGTAGGAAAATAGACTAACTGCAGTTGAAATGTGTTGTTGTGTGTGTGGTGTGGTTGTGACTGGTTTGGTGTCCTGCGACCCTCTGTGTAGCAGTAAATCAGACCTGTGGCCGGAGCGGATGACAGCGCCTGTATTAGTCTGCAGGCTGACCCTCTCTGTATGGAGGCATTAATTCTGATGTCTTTAAGCAGTGGATGGGTGCCCATGGCATTTTCCCTCATTTAATATTGTCTGGACAAACCACTGAAGTGTTATGGTTTGATCTTTTATGCCTCGCACAGCCCAAGATAAATACTTTGAGAAAATGGCTTTTCTCTAAAGGAGTGACATGCTCCGTCTTTATGGTTCTTTCTTTGTTTAACTTGGTGATTTATTTGTCCACTAAAAGGATATATAGCCTATTCCAGACTTGCTTGGCCCTCAATGTCCTCTTACTGTGTGTCCACACCAACCGTGTTTTCTTTTAATGTGTCTCCAATGAGTGGAATGAAAACTTCCCTGTGTTGATGTTCCTGTTCAATTTCAAATTACTACCTCATTTCAGTTGTGCTGCCAGACAAAGGAACAACAAGATTTCAAAATGAGAGAAATATTAGGATTCATAAATATTGCCAAAGTAGCCTCTTGATATTTTTGAATGACCGCTCGCCCAAGATTGAAAAGGCTGTATTTATCAAAGTTAAATGGAGTCCAATTTGCCGTATCAGGTCCTAGCGGGAGATTTACGTCAGCCTGCAGCAGAAACACAGTGTGGCAATTCTGCCCTCCTCTGGATCGGCATGCGTATAACGTGTTTTCATGCTGCTGAGCTGACATAAACAACGTGCAATAATGAGTGTGCCCCCAGAAGACTGGTGTGGTAATTATCACAGTTTGTTAATCAAGAGATCTGCTTCACTTGTTATGACTGGCTGCCTAATTCATTTTGTCATGCCAAAGCACACTTCCCCTATCACAAGATCAATCCCTCTTTTAATAGAATCTGCAAATTAGTTTTGGTTTCTGTTGAATGAATAAATGCATTTTGTTGTCAAACAGCAAAGCTATTTGTTTGCGATGGTTTTGGGGTCCAAACAGAGACCACACATAACAAAACATACAGAATACTGTATTTTTTTCAAGGTTATTTGTTGGGGACATTCATGTCTTTATTGGACAGTAGCAAGACAAATGGTGGGAGAGAGTATGAGAATAATCTGCAGCAAATGATCCGGCCAGCTGGGATTCAAATCGGGACTCACTGCTCAAGGCATTTGTTCCCATGTTGTATGCTCCCTAACCACTCAGCTATCGGGTCGCTCCGAGGGTATACTGTATTAAAAGTATTTTAAACAGCTTAAAATATAAAACAACAGAGTCTAAGTCAGACAAATTGTTATTCTCTTGTTTTATTACATACATTTTATGAGTTTGTATGAATGGAAACGGTCTGTTACTTAAGCATACATATTTTCCATTGTTCTAGGAGTGGCATCACAGTTACGTGAAAGGATGCTTCTTTTTAGAGGACGACGGGAGTATCAGCTCTCTGCAGTACCAGCTCCACATCCCTCAGACAACCAACATCTACCTAACCATCCAACCACTCAGCCTCAGCCACAGAACCGGTTGGTACCTGCTCTGTTATACACTGATCAGCCACAACATTAAAACCACTGACAGGTGAAGTGAATGAGATTGATCATGTCGTTACAATGCCATGTTCTGCCGGGAAACCATGGATTCTGGCATTCATGTGGATGTTACTTTGACATGTACCACCAACCTAACCATTGATGCAGACCAATATTTTGGCAGCATCAGGGGGGATTAAGCTTTGAATGCCACATCAGGAATATCACAAGGGTGTCATTCTACCACCTAAGGAATATTGCCAAGGTCAGACCGTTTCTCTCCCTGGCAGACACAGAAAAGCTTATTCATGCTTTTATCTCCAGTCGACTGGACTACTGTAACGCCCTTCTGTCCGGTATGCCAAAAAAAGCCATTGGCCGGTTACAGCTTGTGCAGAATGCAGCAGCACGTGTGCTGACAAAGACCAAACAGAGAGCCCACATTACTCCAGTTTTAAAAATGCTACATTGGTTACCAATATGCCACATAATTAATTTTAAAATTCTTTTACTGGTTTTTAAATCGCTACATGGTCTTGCCCCATCTTACCTGTCCGAGATGGTCAATGTATATGTGCCTGCCAGGTTACTCAGATCCTCTGACTCAAACCTCCTAACTGTCCTGGTGGTCAGAACTAAAGGCACGGAGAGGCTGCCTTTGCCTACTATGCCCCAAAACTGTGGAACAGTCTGCCAGAGAGTCTTAGGGGCTCTAAATCTTATCTAATCTAAGTCTTATCTGGTTTTATCTTGTTTTGCCTGGTAATTTTATGGATGGATGGTATTATTTTATCCCTTGCTTTTATTGTTTTAAATGTCTCAACTCTTTGTCTCTTTTATGTACAGCACTTTGTGTTGCTTTTTATGCATGAATTGTGCTTTTTAAAGCTATTATTACTATTATTATTATTATTAGGCAAAATGTAGGTGTAAATATTCATTACCATAAAAAATGCTTAAAATATGACAACCTTCTTGCCTACA
>OMNN01100575.1:0-17099 GCA_900302755.1 Chromis chromis | reverse complement strand
GGTGAAGTGAGTAACATTGATCATATTGGTACTATGTGGTGTTCTGCTGGAAAACCTTGGATTTTGCCATCCGTGTTGATGAGACTTAGACACCCAAATAAACATTGTCCCAGAACAAGCACACTCCGTCATGCAAATGGCAATCCCAAATGTCACTGGCCTACCCCCCGCAGGAAAATGCATCCCACCACATGGCAAAAACATCAAACAATCAGGAACATCTTGAGGAACATGACAATGGCCCAAGATGTTGCTTTGACCTCCAAACTTCCTAGACCCCATTCCCCAAAGGATCCACTGCCAACGTCCTGGTGCCAGACCCCATAGGACACCCTGAGAGGTCCTCTTGTCCATGTCCAATGGTTCAGAGCATTTTTGACCACATAAGGGGGACCAACACAATATTAGGCAGGTGGTCATAATGTTGTGCTTGATCGATGTATATGTATGTATGATGTATAGCAGTGTTATCTTGAACTATGGGAAATTTTATCTCCCGCTTTTCAATTTAGAGCGTCTGTCAGAGGTGACGGTGATTTGAGGATAACACTGTTGTGGCCTCTTTGCATGAATATTGCGATAAGCGGTGGTGTGCAGACAGACACAGGCAGAGATCTGAGGAAGTGTTGTGTCCTGCTGGAAGTTCTCCTCCTCCAACTTTTCATCTGCCTTCACGTCTTCCTCTTTCATCCTCTGTGAGAGCTCTGAAAAAAAGCCGCTCTTTGACATAATCTGCTCCATCAACAACACGTTCCGCCTATCTGCACCTCCCAGCCTCTAGAGCTCGTCTATAAATAAAACCACCCACCGCACGCTTTATCAAGCTGGCAGTGAAAAAGAGAGACAGCCAGCCGTATGAAAACAAAGTCTTTGTTTTCGTCTGTGGCTTGTGCAAAGACAGCTCCGCTCCCCTGTTTTACAGCCCAGTCAAATTAAAGTCCTGTCAGATTCAGACGCATGTTCTGTTGTATTTCAGCTGATTGCATGTCTTGTGCTGCTCTCCTCCCTCCCTCCTCTTGGCAGGATCATAACTTGCTGGTAGTTTCCAACCTGCGGCCATCCACCTACTACAGACTGGAGGTTCAGGTCATAACGACTGGAGGAGAAGGTCCGGCCACTGTCAAGACCTTCCAGACCCCCAACATATTACCAGTCATACAACACCGTAAGTATTAAGTCACTTTTAAACAACTTACATCATTTATTTCTCTTTTTTTTCATTCGCTCAGTTTAAGCTATAAATCTAAAGCCTTTTCTTTACTCTTAAACTTTGTGTTTAAGTATGAGACTTATCATCTTAGTTTCATGTGCTTACTTGTTTCTTGTGAGTTAGATAAGAAATTTGATTCCAATCTCAACGTCTGTGCAACAAATACTCCTAGGCTTAGTTTTGAAAATACACATGAAAAAAAGGGAAGCACCTAGCCTTTCTGGTTCTTCCTAGCATTTCATCACATTTCCCAAAATATTAAACTATTCCCTTAAATCTGATCAATATTATATTTCATTATTAACAACTGATCACATGCCTGCTTGTACGTTAAAGTGTCGCTCAGAGGGGTCATAGACTGTATATTAAAGATGGATGTAGCCACCGTATCAGCCATTGCTTTGTGGAGTGCCGTTCTGAAGCCTCTGGCCTTTGCAGTCTTGAGTTTTTGGAAGCAAATGTGATGAGTAAGGACCCAATCTGTCTGAGAACTGGAGGACAAAATGCGCACCCATACTAATAATGGTACCATATCAGTCACAAGTTAGCCACACTCTACAGCATACCCTGCTTTATCATTTATTTCATTCTAAATGAGGCCATAAATTCCAAAATACACATTATGCTGTATTGAAGAAGACTTAAAACTAACATTTGTGACCATAAAGTCAGAGGTGGGGTAATTTTCTGACAGAATTTTCCTGCATTCATTTATTTTTGCAACCAAAAATAAAGTAAGTAAAAGTCGTAACAAGGTTTCCGTAGGTGAACCTGCGGAAGGATCATTACCGGTCTTGCCCCCTTCTAGTTATTACTCAGAGACCCGCAGGCTGCATCCATCTTTTACATACAATCTATGAAAGTGATGAAACCACTTCAGTTTCCCTCAGCTCTCTCTGCTTTGGCACCAAATGGCCACCTAGTGAACCTAGCGGGGGATGTAGCAGCTAAAAAGCCCAAAACAATGTGAGAAAGTCTGTGAAAGCTGGAGGTGTTGGATGTGACAATCTTGGCAACTTTGTTTTGCTAACAAGGTGGTAATTTTGTAGATGTAAAGATGAAACTTTGCAGAGGAAGCACATTTATACTGTATGAAAAAAGTTCATTAAAAGTTCAATTACAATCAATTATTACTAAGATCCCGCAATGTGAAGCGGTATTTGACAGGCATCTGTGTGTGTTTTAAGGACCCAGACTCCGGCAGCACCACTCCCATCACCAGAAGCCGACGGTGGAGAGACACTGAGTTTGTGAGTCCCAGTAGGGAGAAGTACCAGTGGCTCTATTGCTCCTGTCTGTCAGGGAAGGAATGTGTGGAACCAAACAGAAACACAGCGCACCAGACCATGAACTGACCCCCACCGCTCATGAAATATGGGTCTATCTTCTCCGGGCTCCACAACACGTCAGCTATTCCTTCTTAACCCCTCTCTCTTGACTTGTATGTCACCGGATGGGTTTGTCTGTACAGTGAAATTTATACTGCAAGGTTGGTTAGTACACCGCTCCCCAATTCATCCAAGACCCACAAGAGAAGTTATGAAATTCCAGGTAAAAGTAAGATCCAGGAACCCTCCCCAAAAATGTGTTGTGATCCAGCACAAAGACCATTGATTGGATTTTGTTAGTTAGACTGAAAGAAACACAATTACTTTTGGAACTCGATCGAAGAAGGTTGGAAAACAGTTGTTTACTCATGAAGAAAGAAAAAGTAGAAATGCATCTATTTATTTTGTGTTACCCATTAAAGAGGCGCTTAGGCACACAGTCAGTACTGATGGATAATGTAACTAAAGTCATTGTTGTCTAACCCAGAATAATTCATGTAGTATGTTGCATGTAGTACATTTGATTTTAGAACTTGTAAAAGAATTACTCGCTTCAAATTGAAAGCCCGTAATGGTTTTGCATGACAGCCGTTAGCATTCTGTTGGCATGAAATGATGTCTGTGTTACCTCTTTTCAATATGTTAGCAATATTTCATTAACAGATTAACAAAGAATTATATTGGAAGTAATATGTAATTGTTTATTAATGAAAATTATAACTTGTGTGGAAATGATGAATTGTACATGTTCTTGGCTGTAGAAATATTTGTTGTGGAGCAGTCAGTGAATGTCTATATTTATTTATGTGTGTATTACAAAGTTTGGTTTGGATGTGTGTGAATGTGTATGTTCTGTGCGTTTTAGTCTCCAATTTTTTGAACCGGCAAAAAATCTTGTAAAGACATTTTGTAAAAATGGAATTGTAAATACAGTCTTATGTTACATGTTATTTTTCCATGGTAGAAACTGTACAAACTGCTAAGTAATAAAATAATCCTTAACCTGTGCCCTTTTGCTGTTTGTTTGATTGAACCTGCTGCGAGAACTAAATAAGACAAGCTTTTCCTCCCAATGCTCAGCTATTTTGGCAATTACCGTTGCTTATTTTGGCTGTGAAATCCGTCATAGCAGACTCTGTTTATGGCGTATTCGCTTGCTCGGTCCAGGAGCCCGAGACACGTGCTCTGCAAGTCCAAATAAACAGGTCATCGAGCTCCGCAGCCTGAGCAAATTCACCATCTCGGAGGCTGGGCACCCGTCAACATAATGCTCTGCTTCTTGGAGCACATTAAACGCCTCTTCTGCTCGGGCAGCCTTTGGCCCTCGTAAAAACGAAAAGTGGAAATGTTTACAAGAAAATAAAGCTGAGAGTGACACTGAGAGAGTTGATCCTGATGTACTGTACATGTGCAGAGGGTGTAATTTCAATGTTACAACCTCGAGCTGAGCTGTGCATGTTGCATGAAAGCCTTTCTTTTTAGCACATATTTGATAATCCTGATGCAGTGCATGCCATAACTTCTATGTATTTTATCACATGTATCCAGGCATCCTGACATGCATTACCCTAAATTCTTAAAATTCTATAAGATGTGGGGTTGTTGTCGTTGTTTTAAGTTCATTAAGTGAGAAAATTGTCTTGCATTGCACTATTGAGCATAAGTATCGTCACCAGCTGGTGGTTTTAGTGGATTGTTAATGAGGTATTTGTTGTGTTTGGAGGTGAATAGAAGCACTAATTGCTTCCTCTTGCAAGGTCATCACAACATTCAAACCGCTGCACCTGCTTTGTTTGTGAATGACACTCAAATGTTACAATTTGGACTTTAAAAGACAAGTTCAGTTCGTGATGTGACTTAATTCATTCCTATCAGCAGAGGTTCATAAAATCCCCAAATGTATCCAACTGAATGCTTCTATATAGTGCTGTAGATTTAAAGAACAATAAAATACATCTTTATCTAAAAAAATATGCCATTCTCTTGTTCAGGTTGCATTCTAATTTGCCTTAATTTGACAAATTACTGTCCCCAGATTGCAAATATTATTCAAGTGTGTCGCCAAATGATATTTTCCTGCTCTTTTGTTATCAGTGTTAATTTACTATCACAAATGTGAGCAAAATTTAGAAATCACATGACACGGTTTGCATAAAAGGGTTGCGGTATTTGCATATTTGTGCGTCATTACAAGCACGTGCTTGCGAATATGTGATGCCGTCCAGATGTTTAGAATCTCTGGCTGAGGTCGGTTCTCATCACCGTTTTCCACGACGAGCGACAAATTATTCTGAGCCCTTGTATTCACACACTCAGCCTCTTCAGCCAGTCAATGCTTCGCCACTCACTTCTCAGGGATGTTGTTTATGTACAGTTCTATTATGTCACAGGAGATTAGTTCCTTGGTCTGTGCACACTAATCCTTCTCTCTCTTTTCTAGGAGCTGGGCCAGTGTTTAGCGAGGGCTCCTTTCTGTGCGAGCCAGCCCAGCCCCTCTCCCTTTCAGCCTGTCACAGTCCCCCTCTGCACACACAAAATACCATGGCCCTCAAGTGTGAAAACCTCAAAACAAAAGGGCCTCCAGCCTCCTTTGAGGCATGTTGCAAGACGTCCAAGTCTCCGGGGACATAAAAGAAAGGGGGGAAAAAAACGCAACAACTAAATAATAGGCCGGTCGTCAGTACAAAAGCTTTGTCTCTGATGGTACAAGGCCAGTGAGGGCTTATACACTTTGCATGACATTACGTCCCTATTGTGAAAGTCAGGCAGGGGATATTGCTTTCAAATTTAGACACATATTTCTGAAGAACGATATTATTCATTTGGGCTCTTTGAATAATCCCAGCCGGTCAAATATTTACCCACGTCCTGGTTGACATTAGTGCCTGTTTCATTAGGATTGAGAATAACACAGTGAGTCCTTTCAGAGGGGCACAAAGATAGGCTGTTTCTCCCACACATTTCCTCTGACCTCTTAGCACCCGTTCTGCAGATTAACATCGCAATGAGCCATGCATCGCTATTTATCAATCTAAGCCACTTTTATGGGTCATCTCACAATACTCGACGGAGAAACTGTAACACTACTCCTCAAAGGACGGCTGGAAATTTAAGGTTTTTGATGATGGGTACAATCCGAGCTTGACTTTGAAGCACGAGGCGAAGGATAAAATGGATGGACTTTGCTTTCCTTTTTTTTCGAGATGACACCGATCATAACCTGAACAATTTGAGAGCTCCAAATTTCGCTCTCTTGCGAGTTTCAGGTCAGTGAGATCATCGAGGAGATTACTACCACATGGACTGTTTTTGCTACTCCTTCAATATGATGAGATGGAATATATTGTCTGTGAGATTGATGAAAAATAACCAGAGTGCCCCCCCCCCCTCCATTAGGTAAAGGCAATGTTGCTTTAATGCTGTGGTATGGTGAGAAATCTGACCTTGCCCTGGGCAGTGGCATGTTTCTGGTTAGACTCTGGTGAGTGGGACCAGGCAGGGGACACATGAAAGGATCTCCCTGTCAGGCCGCAAAGATGTTCAGTCTAAGTCTAATGAAGACCAGAACACATGGACAGACCTGAGAACATGCATGCCACACATTATACAAGCACCAGAGCTACAACACTGTTGACAAGCGTAGTGTTCTCCTCCTGTTCTTTAAAGGCTGACAAAGTGAAAAGCTTGACAAGCATGTCTGCGCTGTGATTAAAAAGCAGTATTACCAGGACATTGAAGTAAAACCATTGGCACATCCATAGACAGGCAGATAATGCATTTGTTTTTTTCTGCCTTTTATTGTAGCAACAATTTCCTTTTGCTCTCTGCAGCTCCACGGGGGAACGCGATTTCCAAGATTCAGTTCCTGGAAAACGTTTCGGTGGTGTATATTTTATAGATGAAATGTGACAAACCAGAGTGGAACAAAGTGCATCATGCTGAGCTGTTATCATAGCTTAACTTATTTGTTTATGTTTATACAAATAAACAAGTTACCAGCTTATAAGGTACACCAAATGTAGTCCAAGATAGTAGTTGTACAGTAACTCCAATGTCACAATGTTCATTTTCGTTGACACTGTGTCAGGGAGCTGCTGATTTAGCCCTATAGTAAATTTGTGGAAGTTGTAGTGGAGATATCTAACCCAACACTGGAGATAAATGACAGAATATTAAATTATCTCTTAGTGCTGAAGTAAAATAAGAAAAACAATACTCCATTAGAGGGAAAATTCATTTAGTTTTTAAGTTATTTAAGAAAAGGTACAGAATCAGAATCAGCTAAATGTTCTTTAATTATCACAAGTAAAACTACTAATAATGCATAATGAGCATATTCTATGTGTTGTGTCATGTATATTATGTTATTGGATTATTATTTTTGTATTAACCCTCTGATCCTCAAGTAGTTTCTGGACTCATTTTTTTACTGGAATATAAAGTCCTGCACCTCGTCCTGCAAGTAGAGAGAACTCACAAATGTCCTCTATATAGTATAACATGAAAGAAATCACAACAACAACAAAAATCAAAACCTGTAATCAACATGCAACATATTTCCAAGTTCCAACAGGTGTTACCAATATTGGGAAAAAAAAGATGACTACATAATATAAATATTATAATATTTACATTTTTAATTCATTTCCATACGTCTCCTATCTGCTCTGTGTAAACACAGCCTGCAGTTCAGCCGAAAGGTGTTCGTGTCATCTGAGTTAGTAATGATTCTTCGGTTGCATCAATGAGCACAGAATATTTCGTTTCTGCTTAAAGCATGGTGTTTATTTTTGGCTTTTTTTTTTTTAATTACACAAATAGAATAAAGTAAGTTTGATAAAATATCACAATTTTAAGTTTAGATTTGACTGTATCTCCTGATGGAACAGCATGTCACCCATGACACATTTAATTTCCAAAAATGACCAACCAGGCGTCGCCTTTCTCGCTGATCCATCCAATAAATGAAACATATTGCATACATTTCCTCTCATCCTGAGTTGAAACAGACTTTACTCTAAGGATGTGTTTCTTTGGGTCAAAGGTAGGTAAGAGGTCCTATATGTTTGTGTTTACAAAGAAAACGTCACCAGAAGAATCATTATCTAAATCCCTCTTTCCAAACCAAACATCCTTCTCCACGGGAATACAAAGTGAAGAGATCAGGCAAGAAAGTACCATGCAGCTGGGTAATGGCTGTTTATAATCCCCTCTTATTAGTGTTAATCCCCTTGATGCTCCTTCCTCAGAATAAACACATGTTGACCTGTGTGACCCACCCCTAATTAATGAAGTTAAGAAGTTTGCTATCATCTCTTCACAGTGGTCAATCCAGTGATATTGGAGCTTGTACTAAAGTAAACTTTGCTCCAAATTATGTATTTTAAGGTAATAAGTGAAAATACAGCAGCTGACATGTTCACATTGGGATCGCTGGCTGGTGTGAGCTTTTTCGCGATACTATACACCCCTCCAGGCATGACTGGCAATAAGGAGAAACTTTCCGTCTTGTGTTCTTTTCTCCTGTGAAGTCTTTGTGCAGGGGTCGGTAGCCGGGCCTCAGAGGCGAGGCAGAGTTCACAGGTCAGCTGTACCCAGGAGAACGGACGGCAGCGTGAGGGCAAAGCCGAGGCTCAGGGACAAGGGAAGGGTCAGGGGTTGAGTTCAGACGGGATCCACACGGAGGATGTTGAAACAGATATTGTCAGGGGAGAGCAGAGCTTCCTCCACTTTTCCCCTGCCGGCCCACCGCAGACACAGAATCAGACCCTGTAAAAAAACATCTCCAACTCCGAGCGCTACTTCAAAGGTGTTAATAAGGTGGTGCATCTGCTATCCGACGTGTCTGCTACAGTATAAGAGTGAATTATGACAGGCATAATTTGATGTGAAAACAGTATGCTTCAGCGCCTCAGCTTCCTCTGTAGCTCAAAATAAACTTGCGTGACAGGAAAAAGAGCAGTGAAAAAGAAAAGAAAAAAAGTGTTCTGGGGGCTGTTTAGAGATTAACATCCACACACTTCATTTTGCTTTTTCAACAATAAACAAAACGTATGATTGTCACTTCGGCTCAGACAACGTTGCACATTTTGAGATTTTGCAGAGGAAAACGAGCTCTGTCTTCCTCTCGGCTGCTCTAGATCTTTTTTAACAGCCCATATATCTGTCTTCTGCACTCACTATAAACATGAAAAAGCTGCTATGAATCAACATTACAATAGATATATGTGTGTGTTTGTTTACATATAGTGAGATGGCATCAGAGGTCATTACGGTGCACAATACCAGCACTGGGATGCTTTTCAAAATCTCTGTTAAATCCATTTGTTGTACTGAGAAAATCATAAATGAGGCATGAGCTGAAAAGGGAGCATGAAATTGATTACGCTGTAAAAGAACAGCTTATATCTGCAATCACTGGCCGCAGAGGCACAAGCTTTTAGAGCCCCCCGAAAACACGAAAACACCGACTGACACCACAAATACATTATCGCCCGGATAATCAGATTTATGGGGTTTGTATTTTGAATGAAGATGTTGATGATCTAAATACATTTTTTAAATAAAGCTAGCACATGGCTCAGCAAACCACAATGTTTACATAATGAATGTGCAGTATTTCATCCCCTGTGTGTGTGTGTGTGTGTGTGTGTGTGTGTGCTCCAAGGCTAAGAGCTCATTTCCACCCTTGATGATCACAGGCACCATTGATTGTAATGCTGACGAGCAGGCGAGTTCTGCCCGTGGCGCACAAAAGGAATCTGGACATGTTTAAAGTTCTAACTTTCATGTTTTTTCATGATGGTATGAAGTCGAATGCTGATGTTTGCGGGCAGCTGGCTCTCATTAAGAAAACATGATGTCAAACAGAGGGCCTGGCTGGTGAAAGTCAACTGCTCGCGCTCCCTGGACCTTTGGCGTCTTTCGCCGTATGCCAGCCACACTGAGTGAGAGCTGCTGGACCTGCTGGACCTAAAGCTTTCACTTTGTTAAGTCAAAAAGCTCTGAGTGATGGTTCTGGCTATGAAAAATTAAAAGTTTTGAGAAATATATACTGCAACTTGATATACTTTAACACATATATGAATGTAAATCAGTGAGTGTGCAGAATGCAAGAGTTACTTTTTGGATTTTCTCTTTTAGAAAAATTCATACCACATCATACTTTATGAAGGGTTTGTAAAAGTTTTGACTAATTGCTTCATAAATACTAAATTATTCATTAATACTTTATGAATCAGTAATAAGCCATTTTTGGTTAAAATGTTGGTTTGTTGTCAAAGATAACTTTGGTAAATATCTGTGGGTTTTAATTGGCTCTTTAATTCTAATTGGATGAATAAAGCCTTATTAATTACTTGCTCAGTTTTCAAGCCACAGCCTAGTGGAATTGCTAATGAGTTATTGATAAAGATTCCTGTCATCAAACCTTCCAATAATCTGTCAAGTTTCCCCAAATATTGCCCTTATAAATGTCTTGAATAATGAAAGAATGGATTTCCGAAGCATAAATAATGCTGTTAGCCACATCTTAATATGAAACCTTTGTAAACTCAACCTCATTAGCAAAGCACGCACAGAAAAAAGCAACATCTAATACTTTCATTACTTCAATTTATGACCTCAGCGATGGCTGACCGTTTCCTGTGCCTCAGCATGCTTGGAAGCACAGCCTGGTCTTGTTTGTCTCAGATGGAGAAGACAGTGGTGAGCAGCTTGGGCTCATATATCTCACTGTCATACCTCCGAAGCCTTTGTCGGCATCCCATTCATCAAATAATTACCGGATTGAAGTGGGTATTAGCAGATATTAGACGCAAATGTGCCGCGACATGCAGCCTTTAACCTGCTCTGGGTGGATCCATGCAGTCTACGGGTGGATCAAGCGTATGAAACAGAGCTGTAACATCCTGATCATAAATCCCTTGTCTAAATGCACCATTGCAAGTATGCTTTTTCAAGCCTGTTTGCAACATAAACAGTTCCGTTTGCGTTGAGGTGTTGAGTGGAGCTCAAGATTTAGGTGAGCTGAGGGAATCGTGTGATTCAGTGTCAGGACAGGCTACGCTGTGCCCGTGCAGCCTGTAACACGTTTATGACACTCGAGAGGAGCAAAAAAACATATGGTATACATGTTAGGAGGGTTTTCACAGCGCAGCTTAACAAGGGATGATCTGTCTTTTTCCACGCTTTGATGGTAAGTGGCTGTTAACCACGTCCCACCTTTGGGATAAATGACATTATCAGCTACTTATCTGATAGTTTTTTGGGACAATCTGCTTTTCATCACTTATGACAGAACCCTGAAGCATATTTTCCAGGGTCAGTTTACTCCCTTGTGCTGACATCTGATGACTGCAGCGACGTACTTTGGGGTATCTAATTATTTGATGTTGAATTGCTCTACTCAAGAAGCTTTGTCTTGTGAGACGGGCTAAAGCGTTTGACTAAACACTTCAAACGAAATGACTCCTTAAAAACCACAAAGTTCCAGGGGAGTTTGGCCCACAGCTGATTCATGAGCACACTGTGGTTGTCTCAATAGGTCCCGCTACATTCACATGTACAAAAGAAAACAAACATTTTCCTTCTTTCAGTCCGTAAATAATTTACTGCTTCATGTGACATGTGCCATGTTTACCACAATTCTTTCTTCTCACATCTGTGATTATGCGACATTGCCAAAGATCTCGTTGAACTCAATTCATCCCTGTGCTCATCTCCTCTCAGAGCAAAGCCCCAAAGACAATGAAATATTGCGCAGATCTGATTGAAAACAGCCTTCGCAATGTGAAACTAGCAATCTCTCAGACTTATGTCATTCCACGTTTAAAATAGACCGTTTGAAACGTCACAGTAATTTGATTAAAATGGATTGACAGCCCGGTGAGTTACTGTCAGTGCGCCAGTGGGAAAAGAGTGTTTCTGATTTCTCCCGAGGAGAATCCTTCACCTCCCCAGCAGTCCTTTTAATACAAGGGCAGCGCCTTTCATCTGCTCCTCCAAGCAAGGCTCTTAATGCGTTGCAGACTCTTTTCAGCTCTGATGATCTTTCACCATCATCTTGTTCAGTGGGTTTCTGCATTGCATTTCAATTAATCTTATGTAAAGGCAAACTTATTACACTTTGTTTGAAACTAACTCAACCTAATGTTTGATAATGAACGGGTTCACATACATATGCATAATGCAGCCAGTTGATAAAGAAACAGAATTTTAGATGATAGGATGGTAGACGTCACAATGAATGTTATATACTGTACCGAGCGTGATAATTGATGGCAAAGTTAATATGAATAAAGACGCCATATACACTAGCGAACTACTTATTTTGCACATCTGTGGCAAAGGAATCCATTGGCCAAATAAAACGTCAGCATAGTAAAAGAATACTGCAAGGAATACTTACATGTTACTTTCTTTCTAAGAGTTAAATGAGAAGACGGATATCATGTCTGTGTGATAAATGTGAAGCTCAAAGACTGGAAATGGGAGACTCAGCAAAGTTCTGGCCAAGAAACAGTCCTCCACAAAATGTGTAAAACCACAGCATGTCGTTCTTACACTTTGGTTTTTCGTACAAAGAGAAACATAGAATGTGTTAATTAATGAGCTTAAAGGTTATTTTTTTGCAGTTTGCAGTTTCCTCCCCCTCATATTTTTATACTACACTAACTGTCTCTTGATTCTGGCTTCCTATTTAACTTGGCATAAGAAAGAAAAGTATTGATCTTCTCATTAATCTCTCAACATGAAAGTGAGCAGAAATTTTGCACAAAACATCAAACTGTTCCTTTAATCAGTGTTCAGTGCACTGCCTCTCTGGTCAGTCACCCCATTGCTGTGTGTATGTAATCCCTCTATGGTTTTCTTGTGTTCATAAGACTGAATCAACCTTTTGCTGCAGGGTGCAAAACTGTGATCCTTGATTAACCCAACTAGTGTTCCCAAATCAAGGACCGGAAGCCACAATATGTAAAGATAACACAAAAAGCAAACATTTTTATTAACTAACCACTGCGGCGGTCGTTTTAAAATCCCTTTCGCAGTCCTCTGGCCTCACTGCATGATCTGTCTTTCATAGACGACCATGCTGACTGCCAAGAATAGCACTCTGGCTGATGTGTCTGGCTCTTGTTAACAGAGGATAGGTTTGTGTCAAGCACAGCTTCTCCGCAGGCTGAGCCGATTGTTGTTGTGGTTAAAAAAGATGGCGGGGACTGTTGTGCAATCGCTCACTGACAGAGATGTCGGGGCTGCTATAAATGACACACCTCCAATCAACTGATCCTGTGCCAGCGTGAGTCATCTTTTTCTCATGGCAAAGGCCTGATAGAACGCCTTTGAACAGGTGTCCAAAGCTGTTGTTTTCCTTTCTCATCACTCTTTTCGCCCTCATTTTTTTCTGCATTACCGTTTGTGTATCTGATCCCATCTCAGTCCACCCCTCCCATTCTCACGCACGCCCACGCACCCTCTATTGATTTCTCTTGCACTTTTCAAATAAAAAAGAAATACTGTTAGCCTCTGGCATTTATCATGGATGAAATGTGTTCAGAGAGAGAAAGTGCCTTTGAATTTGAGCCTATTCAACATACTTTATGAGAAAATATTGAATTGAATTAAATTTTTATGCTGGGTACAATTTTTTTTTTTCGCAAAGAGAAAGGGGATTATATTTCTTCAGTGAGATTACTTGTCTGTATTCTGATCCTTTTTCAATGGACTAAAAACTTTCTTCCAAGTGTAGTGTCACTGAATAAATATCCAGTGACTTTCCCCTCTTGAAGGTCTGCCAAAAATCGAGGGGCTGTTTTTAATTGACTGATTGTCCACATGGTTGGAATATTCACGGGCATTGCCACGGGCAGAATTTCTTCTCATCAGAAGCTGCTGTTGGCTGAACATCTCAGATCTGAGACCAGTAATTGAATAGATAGGGTTTTGATTGATGTTTAGAGGAAGTCGCTTTCCTATTTAAATATTCATGGGTCTGTAGCCTGCAGGGGTGAGACAGGAATCCAAAGCAAACCTGTGCACAACAATAGCAGCTCAGAGTTCCTCCTGTCTGCTTCTCATTACAGTAAATACACTTTCAGAGCTACCATCCCTCTCTGCATTCCTGCTTTCTGCTCCAGTGGGCTCCACCTAACGGAGGGTATTTGGCCTGAATGCATGGAACGGAGACAAACTTCCCATCACCCCATTATTTTGATATGGGAATATTACTAAAGACATGAATGGCATTGAATTTTACTGAATCTTACAGGGCTCTATGGTTAATATTTCTTTCATTTTTTTTCTGCAAAGCACAGATTGAAAGTGACTATAACGCTACATTGTTTGCAACTCATGTTAAAGGTGTTGCCTTTGGCGCCATGTCTCCACTCCTAATGCACTCGTGGTCTTTGATTCCTTCACAACACGAATGTCCCCTCCACAACACAGATTGCAACGGACTCCCCAGTCTGCTGTGCCAAAAATATCCCAAACCACGAAGCATGTGCAAGACGGCAGCATTATGCATGATTTAGCCTGAGGACTGGAGCAGGTTCCCACTATCATAACACAGGTGGAATGTCAAGTGGCTTTAACCAGTTATTTTAACCATTATGAGTATTTGATGGCATCCAAAGCATTGAAAACCATTTGTAAGTTTAATGTAAACTACAGTGGATGAAGTGCGAAGTGACATCCAGCCGGTTTCCTACAAAATAAGAGTCCTTCGTGATGGATAGTTAGCAAACATCCTACTTTTTCAACTTTTTCAACTCGTTACCAAAGTTACAAACTTCATCATAGCACTCAAAAACAGCCATCCTGAAGATGTGATTCATTAGAGGTGGTGAAAGCCGCCAACAAACCAAGAAAGTTTTTCCAAGGAAACACCGCCTGACCCGAAGAAAGATGCCTCATTAATGTTGTAAAATCCCAGCATATTGTCTGGTGTGGAATCTTGGATGCCTCAAGTATTTTAATTGCTCGTATGACCTGGGTCTCCGTTTGACCCTCGGCTTACAGCAGTGTAAAAATCCACCGCTGCCTTGCAAGATGCTAAAAAATGCAGAGGGAAAAAAAAGCATGTTGGAAATAAATCTACCTACTTATAAGCCAACAAATACAGACACAATCTGGGTTGGAGTGAGCGAAGCCCTCTTTGGGAAAACAAAGGGCCATGAATTGTCTGCAGAAGTGTTTTCTGCATGGAATATCTTCTTTCTTTCCACAAACACATTTTCGTTCGAGGATTTAATTAAGCGAGCGTGAGAGTTTGTTTGAGGAGTGCTGGGAAGGAGCAGAATAATAAAAGCTCTGTGACGGAGCCAAAGTCAAACAGCATGCTGCTAAATAAACGTCTCGCATTTCTGTCATCTAACATCTTTTTTTCTTTTTGTCACTGTGCATGGTTTGTCTACACATTATAATAGATGAGGTCTGCAGGTAGGAAGCCAGTGCATTCCTTGTTAAGACACAGACTTAGGTTTTGAAGGTTTATTGCAAAGTTTTGAAAGGGGTGAAGAATGGCTGAGAGCTGTCTGGAGAGGGAGAGGCAGAGCTGTGTGAGCGGTTTCTGGGGAGTAGGGAGTGGGTGATGCAGCGGGTGAGCTGGTGGTGGAAGGAAGGGAAGCTTGGAGTGGCAGCAGAGAGTGAGCAGGCTCGGAGGTGAGTGTGGTCGGCGGAGAAGGCGAGCAGGCGACCGTGGCTGAAGATGAGAATGGACAGACAGGCAGGCAGATGGCTGGGGCGAGCTGAGCTTGCAGGCTGGCAGGCGAATCCGAAGCATAAGGAGAAGCCATTGACTGTATGCGAAGATGGACGAAGCCTCCGTGACGTCACCTATAGGTTCCCTAAAGCAGTGGTTCTCAACCTTTTTTCATTGATGTACCCCCTGTGAAATTTTTTTTCATTCAAGTACCCCCTAATGAAAACAAAAAAGGGCTAGAACTCGTAGCCGAGTATTACTAAAATTCTAATGAAAACAAAATGGAGTCTGTTGTACAAAAATAAATTATCAATAAAAGTGCTGATTTTAACACAAACAAAACATTCTCATCACCATGACAGAGTCAACAAATAAACTGTCACCATGAAACCTTGAGCACAAAAATGTAACTTAACTAACACAGTGGAAAGTCTGTTGAGAAAATAAACTATCACTACTAATAAAAAGCAAGGGTGAAAGGTATTTAACGAACTGTGTGAACCTGCAAAAAGCACAAGGAGGGAAAGAGTGAACAGATGAAACTTATTATCTCATTTGTGCCTTTTCCAGCGGATTTTTCAGCTACTTTAGTAAATCTGGTCTATATTCAGTTTATGGGTAATCTATTACTTTCTTTCTCAACTTCTAAAAGTTTGACTTAAGGGGGCGTTTGTTTACGGGGGCATTGCCCCCTCTGGCCCCAGCGTAGAGCCGGCCCTGCTACCAGAGATGGATTTACTTCAACGCATCTCTGCTGACGGTGACTCCGTTTCTCCCTCCCTGACACTGACACTCGGCTGTCAGAGACAGTATTTCATGTGACATGATGACATCCCGTTACTGTGTCAGCCTCTCCCCAGAACCGCCACAGATCTTTAACTGTTGAAATGAAATCCGCGGTAACTGGCTGGTTGTTGTTGTAGCGGCTAAACTAGCATGTCGCGATACTAGCATGTACTCAAGGGGATCATGTCTGCGCTGAGTTAATGCACAAGGGGTTAAAACAGCTCGTCAGGTCCGCTGACAGGAAGGTTTCTTTTGCTAGTTACCGTTATTTTAAACACAAGTTATTGTTAACAATGTGTCGTTTTTCATGGGGAAAATGAGGTGAGTCCCTGAAACGCATGGATAGTGAATTTAGTGCGTCCTTTCAGATTTTAATGCGTCAGGGACGCAGGACGCTACCTAGCAACATCACTGCATGTTGGTTTACTGCAGGTATGTGGGTTAGTCAGTGTGTTAGTCAGTGTGTGTTTGTGTGTGTTAGTGTGTTCCTACTTGTTGTGGCTGTGATAGTGTTTGATCAGGTTCTGCAGCAGGTCGACGCCTCTCTTCGTCTTTATCTCGTTCACCTTAATCAGATACTGAGACAGAGAAGATCTTAATCAGATACTGAGACAGAGAAGATACGAACGTTAGGTCATAACAGTCTAACAATGTTATCACCAAACAGTTTTAGAACGTTTAGAAGTTATCCAACCTTGAAACCTTGAAAGGAAGAGAGGAGGCGGAGTCACTGAAACAGGAAGTGGAGTAGGAAGAGAGGAGGCGGAGTCACTGAAACAGGAAGTGGAGCGGGAAGAGAGGAGGCGGAGTCACTGAAACAGGAAGTGGAGCAGGAAGAGAGGAGGCGGAGTCACAGAAACAGGAAGTGGAGAAGGAAGAGAGGAGGCGGAGTCACAGAAACAGGAAGTGGAGCAGGAAGAGAGGAGGCGGAGTCACAGAAACAGGAAGTGGAGCAGGAAGAGAGGAGGCGGAGTCACTGACCTCGCACATGCTCAGTTGGAAGGAGCGCCTTTCCTTCTCCAGCTCCTCGGCGATTTCCCCTCCGCTGACTTCGCTCCTCACCATCCCGTAC
>OMNN01100574.1:0-21361 GCA_900302755.1 Chromis chromis | reverse complement strand
CTTAGTTTTGTCATCTCTAAATATTATTTGGTGCTACATCAAAAACTGACTGCCACAGGTCTTCCTAAAATTAGCTTCTGAGCTGAAAAATCCACTTTTTAGGACATTTTGACAGTATTTATTTTCAGGAAGGATTGATTTCTTTGGAACCTTTTGAAGGGGATGTCCTCATAACCATTTAAAACATATTTTAAAAAATTAAAGATGTTCTATTACTCCATTATTTAAACGTTTTATGAAAATGACACATTTTTCGTAGTTTTCAGTGGCTTCACATCACATGGTTTTATATGTCTGTTTGGTACCTGTTGAGCTATTTTGTCATTGTGTAATACAGGATTCATCTTGCTCCGTGTGACTGGATGAGATAACATTTCGTAAGTTCATCAACTTGTAGCATTAATGTAATTAGCAAAACAATAAAGCAAGTCTGGGCTTATCCCACCTGACTAGTTCTGGCAGAATGGTTTACGACATGCTATGAGGTACACCGATCAGCCACAACATTCTGACGACAGGTGAAGTGAATAACATTGATCATATTGGTACTATGTGGTGTTCTGCTGGAAAACCTTGGATTTTAACATCCATGTTGATGAGACTTAGACACCCAAATAAACATTGTCCCAGAACAAACACACTCCCTCATGCAAATGGAAATCCCAAATGTCACTGGTCTACCCCTGCAGGAAAATGCACCCCACCACATGGCAACAACATCAACCAATCAGGAACATCTTGAGGAACATGACAATGGCCCAAGATGTTGATTTGACCTCCAAACTTCCTAGACCCCATTCTGATCAAGCATCAACAGGATGCAGTGGAACAAGTTGGATTGACAGAGGCCCCACTGCACAACCCAGAGTACCCAAAGGATCCACTGCCAACGTCCTGGTGTCAGGCCCCATAGGACACCCTCAGAGGTCCTCTTGTACATGCCAATGTTTCAGAGCATTTTTGACCACATAAGTGTGACCAACACAATATTAGGCAGGTAGCCATAATGTTATGCCTGATCGGTGTATTAAAGCAACAGTACAGTTTTTCCCCCACCTGTTGGCTGGTGTACCAGTAGAGGCAGGGCCCCTTGAGGACAAACCAGAAGCGTTGCCACTTCTGGGCGAGGAAGACGCTGCTCTCCCTCCTTTTCTTCCAGAGCCAGCCGTCGCAGTCGGGGTGACTCAACTCACGGCAGGAAACACGACGTCGACTCAGAGCTGTTGTCATTCCTGAGGAGGCAAAAGGATAAGAAGAAGAAAGAGGAAGATGATAAGTAAATTAGATTTGTGAGTAGTTTTTGGTTTCGATATGAGTCTGTTACATCTGTTATAACTCTCATAGGAAGTTTATAATTTCAATTCCTATAGTGAGATGAGTTAGCACTGATTTTGGATCGTTTCTGACTCTGATTTTGCTTTTTCCTGCCTATCCAGATGTTTTCATTTTATTTTGAAAAACAGCAGAATAATAACAAAACTTGATGTTGCGCATGATGGTCCCTGTATGAATTAATTAGTAGCTTAGTAAAAATCTATTCATGAATTACTGTAAAAACACAAACAATACTTAGGAACCCGATTGAAGCATTCATGACTTATATTCAACATCTAACTGGAAAAAAAGTAAACATTAATTAGAATTGAAATCTCTTGTAAACTGTAAACCTGTTGTGCAGTCAGCTTTAATGTCTGTACTTGATGATGGTGTTATTCTGTTCTGCCCTATTATTACCTCAGCAGCTGAACCCTGTTTATCACAGAGCATTATGCTTTATCACTAAAGACAAATTTCCTCATTGTTCTCTGTATCACACAGTTGGGTGGACTTCTGCACAGACAGGGAGAAATATTAGTCTGACTATCTCCATCTATAAACCTTCCAAACAAACTCGGATCTCTTGTAACTATGGTGCACAATCCTCTAACCACTTGAGCTGAGATACTCTTTGCATCCTCCACTAACCTTGGCAGTTTTAGATGCTGCATATCATTTAAATTGAATAAAACACTCTCAGGTTGGATTGTTTGTACACTCTGAAGACTTTAAAGCTTCACTGTGAATCTTGTTTTTGTTCTTTCTTGTTATTATCTGACCTTACATGCAGTTGTTTTGTGTTTTCTGAAATTTGTATGGTCTTCAATACAGTTTTTAATAATGTTAATAATGAGTTATTATCTGCTTGGCTGTTTAAGAATCTAATTTCTTTGTTTTTGTTTCTGAGTTGCTAACAAGCCTATTGTGATCTTAACCTTTTCTGAGCTGATTTTAACTTTACAAAGGCTGACTGGTAGAGTCTCGAGTGTTTAGTTTACATCATTATTTTCTCACAAAAATCTTACCTTTTGTAGAGGTCTTCTTAGTGTCCTTGTTCCCCTGAAAAGATAATCAGACAGAGATCAATCAGTGTTTCAAATGTAGTTTGACTGAGTCTCTATCAACTGATCTGAACATCCTTCTTCTCCGCTCACCGTGTGTCCCACCATTTCAGGGCATGAAATGATGCTGGCCGTGTCCTGGTTGACTGTCTTCGGTGATGGACTTCCGAATGAGCCAAATATCAGGGGTGAAGGAGATCTGGGTGAGCTCCCGGGGAGTCTTGGTGAGAGTCGTGAAAAGTCCAAACTCTCAAACTCTCCTGTGAAACACACATTAAAGGTGAGGATGCTAAATAAACCTGCGAACCAAACCTGTGGGCCTCAATTACATTACATACAGTTACTATATAACACAACATGATGATGCACATTGGTGTGTTGACTTTGTGCCAGGAGTCAGTCATCAACACTGCTTACTTTTTCAATAAAATCACCATCATGCCATATAGGTGACAAATCTCATCAGTGTGCATGATATGAGTTCTAATAAATCTGTTGACCTAACAATTATTCTGACCAGTTTTTCTTTAAGAGAGTAGTTTGACTGTTTAATTGACTGAACTCAGCTGTGCAATAAAACCAATAACCCTGGTTCACCACGACTCATGCACCCATACTATATGCTTATTATTAGTTCTACTTTTACACTGTGCCTTTCTTTGTACTTTTGTAACACTCTATTTTATTGTAAATACCAACAATTGTGCACCTTTTTTTGTAAATACAAACATTTTTGGCACCTTATTTCTATTTCTTTGACCAGCACAATTTGCACGTCAATTGCACGTTTCCTTACATATTCTGAAAGCAACATGTGTGAATTACTGGATACCTTGAATTTCCCTTAATCTATCCATCCATCCATCCATCCATCCATCCATCCATCCATCCATCCATCCATCCATCCATCCATCCATCCATCCATCCATCCATCCATCCATCCATCCATCCATCTATCTGCGACCATCATCAAAAACTGTTTTTTTAATAAGGAAAAAAAAAGAGGGTTCAGGCCAAAAATCCAAACCTAAAAAACAGAAAATTCCTCTACTATATGGCCTATAGCACAATAAACTGGGGACTTCAGGTAAAGAAAACATCCTGCAAGTTTCTAACCTGAGGTTGACAGAGGTGACAGTCTATCCAGCTGGTTTTGATAAGAAATGAGAGTCAGGCTCCCTTCCAACTCCTTGTCAGTGGCTAACTCTGATTCCTCCTGTCCCATAGGCTGCTGCTGCTGTTCCCCTGGCCCGTGGACAGCTCGCCTGTAACAAAATACAACGCCATTTCAGTCAAAGAAACTTGCATTTGGGAGCCTGTATGAGAATCAGCAGTCAAAATATGTGCAATATACACAATAAGAACCAATAATCAAGCTTGGCAGACGACAAAACACAGTGGATCATGACTTTAACCAAGTTTAAAGTCAGACTTCTTTATGTTCCTTTAAAGACATGACATATGACTGCGAAGTTTCCCCTTGTTTTTGTCTCAGAGTGAAGCTGTAGTGTATCAGGACGTGACAGAATTATTTACAGCCATAACGCTCCATCCCCGCCCACTCCCTCCATTTGTCAGAGTCCGCCTGCTCCTCATCAGCTCTCACCGTCTCTTCTTGCCTCTCCATCACTCTCCTTCCTCCCTTCTCCAATTATTTCCCCCCCCTCCTTGTTTGTGTCTTTCTTAATCTTTACCAACCTCCCTCATCTATTCATCTCTCCCCTCATCGCTTCCTTCTATCTCATTTCCAGTAAGCTGAGTAAGGCCTAAGTGTGCTGTAGGCCTTGCGTAGTGGAATTTATGGTATTTCGCAGAGTGACCTCATCGTAAACCCGCCGGGGACTGGCAGATTGACGAGGTCAGGAGGGTTCAAGGGAGGTTGAGCTCTGATGAGTAAATACTTGGTAATACAGTGTCCAAACAATTACGTTATGCTGCATGACAGACTTGGTAGTTCCCACAGATATCCGATATTTAAGAAGTTTAAACACTTGATTTTCACAACTGAAACTGAACGTGTTTGAGTTCACAGATGCAGGCAGCAAACACTACATTGACAAGATAATTGGCTTTTTCGAAGACTGTCTACAGTTTTGACTTTTTCTTATTTTTATGCTCTTTCAAGGCACTTGAAGGAGTTTTCTTCAAAACATACCAAGTTCTCTTTCCCACCTTTGTGTGCATTAATGACACCTGTTGAATGCACTTTCTTTGTCGTGAAATTTAAAACCTGCATTGTTTACATTCATGCTCCTCAGCTTACTGTCTTCTTCTTTCCTGCATTTACCTGGTGCAATGCAACATTTTTGGAGGCACTGCTGCTGGAATATCATTTCAATTCTGATGATTTTACGAATTACCTGTTGTATTTTGCTGCCTGGTGAAGCACTTTGTCACCTGGATTTTGAAAAGCACTCTATAAATAAGGATGATTATTATTATTATGGTGCCTCAGCCACTTGCATGACCACAAGGGGTGTCTTCTAATGCCATTACAAACAATTTTCTTTTGATTTTTTTGTAATAAAATAAACCAGGTGGTAATTTCCATTTTTGGTTAGGAACCTAGAGTAAATATTAAGAGTAATTCTAAAAAGGAAAAGCTAATTAATGCCCTCACCTGAAAGACAGGGACCTGACAGATGCTGCTACCCTCTCAAATATAGAGTGCCTTGGATTCTCCTCGTCATCCTTTTCTTCTTCTTCTTCCTCCTCCTCCTCTGACCTCTCTTCTTTCTCTTCTTCCTCCCTCTGAAAACCAGTCAGAAGAAGCATGTAAGTAAGTGTATACTGAAGTGCTTGTTTGTGTATTTAGGGGCGAGCGGAGGATGTCATGTGGATTGTAATGGCAGCTCTCTTCCCCTAAACACTGCGGCTTCGCAGACGAGACACCAACACAATCGTACACGTACATACATAAAAAGCACGGAGGACATCGTTTTAGGGCACTATGGAGATCTGCACACAGCTTCTTATGTGCTCTCTCTCCACACGCCGCCAGCCAGATCAGAGATTAACATGGTATTGGTCACAAGGGAATGTGAAATGCACAGTGTGTGTGTGTGTGTGTGTGTGTCTGTGTGTGTGTGTGTGTGTGTGTGTGTCTGCGATGCAGTAACTAATTCAGTGCATAGCTTAAAGACAAACAGCAGTCGGCATAGAAACTACTGACAGCGTTTAAGTGTTTATGGAAACGGATCCCAAGCGACGTTAAATGGAAATCGAAGAGAGGATTCTCATGATAGATTGGCTCAAGGTCCCCTGACAAAGACCATGTAAACAATCCACTTCCTGGAGGATGATTTGATGCTCGACGTTCACCCCTGGATGTAATTATGCTGAACTGAAACTAAGCAGCAGACAATAAAAATGATATGTGTGCAGCTATAATGGTGTTGGTTTGGGGTTTCTACTAATAAGCTGCACAAATGATTAGAAGATTCTTATGCAAAATATGAGCAATACAATTAAAATGTGATTCCTTAGTAATTCTGTCCCCTGTGTGAGGCCAATTATGAATAATTTAAAATACCTGTATACTGTTTCCCATTTTTCTGCCGAAATGATGAGAATGCAAGGGATGTAATCAAACATTAAGCAAAACTTATAACTATAATCCTCATTAAATCTTAAGATATTATTATAGCACTGCACAAAGCTACTACTACTGTGATAATTCTTAAACAGTAGTGAAGCCAAACATAGTAGAGTTTGTTCTGTCCTGGCACTCGAGGAAAGATCATGTGGATAAAAAAAGCAAAAAGTACAAGAATAAAGTTTTTGTTGAACAGAAGCTCATTGTGTGTCAAAAGTGGAAAGAATTTTCGAGGACATCCAGATTTAGTTTTTGAATTTGAAAGTGTCGTCCAGGGGGATATAAACTGCTGCCTTTAGGATCAATGTCCTCTGGAGACTTTTCATATACACCGATCAGCCACAACATTATGACCACTGTGAAGTGAATAACATTGATCATATTGGTACTATGTGGTGTTCTGCTGGAAAACCTTGGATTTTGGCATCCGTGTTGAGACTCCCAAATAAACATTGTCCCAGAACAAGCACACTCCCTCATGCAAATGGCAATCCCAAATGCCACTGGCAGGAAAATGCACCCCACCACATGGCAAAAACATCAAACAATCAGGAAAATCTTGAGGAACATGACAATCCAAACTTCCTAGACCCCTTTCTGATCAAGCATCAACAGGATGCAGTGGAACAAGTTTGATTGACAGAGGCCCCACTGCACAAGCCAGAGTACCCAAAGGATCGACTGCCAACGTCCTGGTGCCAGACCCCATAGGACATCCTGAGAGGTCCTCTTGTCAATGCCCAATGGTTCAGAGCATTTTTGACGACATAAGGGGAACCAACACAATATTAGGCAGGTGGTCATAGTGTTATGCTTTATCAGTGTAACTTGCTTCAAGTAAGCAGCAACCTCCAAGGCTGAAGAATGAAGCCAATGCTTAAGTGTTAAATGTGCAATTCCTCAAATGGCCACTTGAGACTGAATCCTAAAGCGAGTCAATCCCCATAGACCCCCATGTTAAAATACCCAACTTTACAGCAGAAATACACATGTTTACAGTCTGCTGCAAAAATGATTTTGGTCTCTATAGCCAATTTCCCCATTCATGACAACTTTACAACAGAAGTTTTATAAAACACATCCATTTAATTTGTACTAAAGCTTAAAGTTCTGCCCCTTTGATCGACCAGTGTGTGCTGTCATAGGACTGTCTGTGGCCCAGAGAACTTTGCATGGCACGACTCAGCTCCACCTCTTTGCTTATTTTTTGGATTAGCAGGTAATTAGGAGGAGTCAGGCTCTGCCAAGATGGGAATGGATGGAGCCACCGCAATGAGGGTGCGTTCCAATACCCATACTGCCATGCTGTATTGTATGCCAGAAAAAGATTTAGAATGGCCCAATACAAAGCATGTCAAATGCAGTATGCCAAAAATACCAGAATGTCTTATTATATCCAGACAGATTTTGCACTGCAGGCCAGCATGCTTTTCTGACTATTCTGACTCACAATCCTCTGGGCAATTTTGTGTACAGAGTGCACAGACAGATGAGGAAAGCACAATATTGTGACGAAGCAGTACGTCTCAACTGTATGCATACTGCACAAAACAGTATGTACTGTGTTGGATGAGCTCTAGTACACACTGAAAGTATTATTTTTAAATGCAGCCTGAGCTTCAAAATCGCTCATTATGAAACCTTCATGGGTAACGTCATGAAGTCTTTAAATACAGTTAGTGTTGGAAACAGCTGCTCTTCTCTGAAGCCAGTATCGCCCTCTTTCACAAAAATAACTTCCTGTAGGCGTTTTGCATAATTGGCCACCAGTCTCTGACATCACCTTGCTGAAATCTTTGACCAGTCATTCAGAAAAAACTCTTTCTTTTGTGATATATTTGAGGGTTTCCTTACATGTACTGCCTGTTTCAAATCCCCAAAAAACATTTCAGTTGCCTCAGCTCTGCTCATGCTCCATCTTTTTGCTCATTTTTGAATTAGCTGGGTGTTAGGAGCTGTATGCTGAGACCGTTTAATGCTACAAACACATACAAACATATATATCCTGTGATGCTGATGTCAGCTCTGGTATATACTCGCTGCCCCTGACATTTCCTGTAAAACTGCAGCCTGTGCGCCGAAGAATACCAAACAGGCTGCTTATGACGTGCTGCTACAGCTTGGTTTAGACCATGTTTAGTTCCTGTCAGTGTTTTGCATTTGCATTTTATATTTCTTCTACTCTAATGATGAAACAAACTGTACATAAAAGTTGTCAGATGTTAATTTATTATTTAAAAATGTATAGAATTAACAGTTATCACAGTAGGGTAAGTATAAACTCCAGCTCACTCATCTAGAGGGTGATCCAGAGATCCAGACCCAGTATATCAAGGTAAAATAACACTCAAACGTCCCAATATAACTGGTATGTATGACGTGTTTCATCCGGCCACTTCGGATATCAAAATCCATGGCTGTTAACTGACCATATATGTTGTTGCTCTTGGATGTTCACATCAGAAGTGTCAGGAATAGTTAAGCCAAGAGTGAAAAAAAGAGACAAAACTTCGACTCTCTTGTGTAGGTGACGGTGTAAAGTGGGTATAGGATTCCTGAAGTCTTCCTACATCCGATAAAGCATATTGGAAGCTTTAATCTTGTTCCGACGGCTCTCTGAAAAGGCCTCTCATTGCTTGACCCGCCACAACTAAGGACAAATAGGTGTTTGTGCAATTATTGCCCCTGATTGCAGCACATAACTTCTCAGTCCTTACAGAATCAATAGCACTGCTGTTTTTGCACTGCAAAAAGTCTGACTTGCCCGTTTAGCCGCGAGTTCCACAAAGATGGCGATTAACACGTTTTAAATTCCATTCAGTACCATCCCTTCATGGTCATTGTCGGCGTCCCCACTGTGCAAATGAAATTTTAGTCACAGCAGGCTCCTGTTTTGCTCTCTTTTCCTTTGCATTTTTAAAACCCTCTCCCACACTTGGAATAATTACCATGCAGAGGAGGTTAAACCTATTGATTTTCTTCTTGTCTTTCACGCTCTCTCTGGTCCTTTCAATCACGTTCACACGGACCCGAGTTTCACATTACAGTCAGCACAAAGACAGTATTTTAGTGATGTTTTCCTCACCGGGTACTTGAACTATGACTCCTGGGTGTATAAAACCACCCATGAATGGGTATGAGTGTGCACAATTGGACATATAATTGCTCTTACCAAGCAGGTGAAATAAATTACATGTTGCTGCTCTTGTTAACAGAGATTTTAAAAAAGTATCACAAGGACTCTTGCTATTCGGCTCAGTTTAAATCTTGGCCAGCTACTCTTAATTGGATTTAATTTAACATAGACAGGCTGATCTACAAATTATTGTGTCCAGGATAATTAGAGGGATTTTTAATTCACAGCTACAAATGTGTTGACTTTACAAATTCTCTTGCGCCGATAATGCAAAGCTAATTGCATGCATTGAGATTCAGCTCCAGCAAGAACCAATAAAAAGACATTTAATATGGGATTGTTTGACACTGTAGGGAAACTGCTTTGTGACATGTATTGTCTGATCACTCTGGAGGTAGAAACTGGATCCTGGGACACGGTGGCTGTAATACAGTTACTACAACACCCCTAAAGTGCCCCTGTTGCTTAGAAACAAGCATCATTTAGAGCACTTATCAGTTTAACTAGAGCCACCGTTATTACTTTCATTTCGCTGCTCAGTCTCAGGCAGCTGTGTGTGTTCAGGGTGGTGACTTGGAAGTCCCTGCGGCATATATCACAGGTCACTTGTACCTCTCGCCGCACTTTGGAGGTCACTTGAGGTTCATGGGAACGAGGCCCTTGGCAAAGCCTGAGGAAATTGCCAGGTTCCCTCCCTTTAGGCACCATAATTTCTGACCCAGTACTCCCTACTTTGCCCTTGTTTTCTACGGCATCTCAAGCTGCTGCAGTGATTTAGCTCCCTGGGAGATCTGACGCAGCAGCAGCAGAGACTTGTTTACGGCCAGAATCACCAGGAATTAGGTAACGAGCGCAGTAATGGGGCTCCTCAACGATTGGCCTCTGAACAGTCGCAGCGTGAGTTTTAGGAGCGTGCAGGGTGTCACAGCAGGATGGGATTGTGCTAATCTGGCACTCGGTTGTAAAAAGATATTTTAGATGTTTCCCAATAGAAATGTCATTGCCAGGAGCCAGGACGGCGCTTTTACCAGAATCTTCTTGGTTCCCTTCCTCAGCAGGGGGAAGCTATTATTCAGTGATAAAAATGATGACATGCAAAAAAAAACTGGACTGCCACAGAGGAAGAGCTGGAGCTGTCCGGTGTGCCTGTGTGGCAGGTACAGGAAGGTTTAGTCAGGGACAACGTTTTTAAACATAGGAAGCCGGCCCAGATGGCTTGTTGCCGCATCCTTAAATTTTCACCCCTCCTCTGGCAGGATGTTGGAAAGGCTTTTCTCCCCCCAATAGTGGAGAGGACAGGGACGTAGTGGATGTCATCCACCTCCGTAGTAACAATGAAATCAAAGCCAGGGCTGCCAGTCAGTCCGTCGCCTGGCTTTGGCCGTCCTTGTATCCAGATGACAGAGGAAGTGGACTTTATTTCTTTCAGAGAGGGAGAGAGAGAGTATGTTGTAGCCTGAGGCTGGCTGACTCCACATCCAAAGAGCAGGTCTGCTCCGTGGCCTCCTTGGCCTCCCGTCCCTCACCAGATATACAGGGCTATTTCAGAGTGCTCCAGCTTTGGCCCTTCGCCAGATACTGTGTCATTGAAGTAACTGTGTGGCTGCACTGCCACTGACTCTTTGCTCTTTAACCCTCCCGAGAAAATCCAGTTATTACATTTGCTATTTCATTTAACCCTCTGTGATTTTTATTTGAAGGAAAGTCACAGCTGTATAAAAATTCAAGTGGCTTTCCAGGCACTTTGCTCATTCATGCCGCATGTAACCGCACAGCAAGGGCACCAGTACCTTATTATAATTATTGTATCTCTGAAACCCACGTCTTTATTTCTGAACGACTCCCTCGTCGCATCCTTTGTGCCAAACTGAGACTCTGAGAAAAGCTTTATTTGTTTACACAAAGTTCCTCTTTTCCCGTTCCTGTCACGTGACTGATCAGAGACAAAACTACAGAGGAGCGCGGAAAACACTGACGGCAAAATCGTCTTCACCGTCCATGAAAAGGGGAAATGGGAGAAGCGCGAACATGATAAAGAAAACAGGAAATTTGCTCGCGCTGAAAAACACTGCTCTGTTTTTCACACGCTTTCATGTGGCCCTGTGTCGTTGGCATGTGGAGAGAGGAGCTCTCGTCTCCACGCTTACCTTTAATGTGCACAACTCCTGCCTGCCTTGCATCTCTCTGCTTGTCAAAGAAGCTTTGCATTTTTTACTGGCTTAGAGTTCCTTATGGCATGTCGGCTCCTTCCCCTCTGTGTGTGTGACTTATCTCATCAGCAGGTGTCCTTCAGAGGCTCGGAAGTCCAGTTTCAGTGCTGCCTAGATATGACAAAACCACCAGAATAAGCCATGAAGAGAGCTCTTCAAAGGATAATGCGATACGCAGAGGCATTTAAATGGGTTAAAGATCTGATTTATCGTCGTAGTCCCACTGACTTGAGCAATTCTGTTGTTAATTTTTCCATAGCTCCTTGCATAACAAGAGCAATTGACAGTGCATCAGTGCTCCTGTACCTCTGCAGAGCTAATTTTACTTCAGTTTTTCTTATTTCTGGAATCTTGTTTACAGCAACGGAAAGATAAAACCCGTACTTTCTGTTCACGTCCAGCCGTCAGTAGGGTCAGGAGGAGTGGAAGCAAGTGATTTGAAATACACAGTTGTTTGATTTGTGCAATTCTTCTGTGATTTAGAAACTGTGGGCTGCAGCAGATTTTTACATTTTTTCCTTTTTATCACTGTGTCGGAATTTCGCCTTTGCATATTTTATAGGATGCAGCAGAGAATCAGACAGGAGATGTGAGGGCAGAGGAAGATAGTGTGACAGAAGACAAATATTCCTGGGTGGATCTGAGCAGGGGGAAATTACAGTTTCATGATTTACATCTTTGCAGGATTTTGAAGTTTTACTGCAAACCAATAAGCGTGACAGGAAACCGTGATCAGCTTCACTGTATACCTACACCTGTACAAAAATAAAATGTTCTCCAGCATTATTGATTTCATATTTTTTTAATATCTCACAGACTTTTGTACCTTTTGATATTCTGACCCTTCATATCTACTGGTAAGTCCAAAGTTCTTGATACGAATCACCAACGATTTATAGTGAATGTTTTATCTGACCAGTAGGTTTCTTCTGGCTTGAATTGACATTAAGAAGTAACACAACACAGTAAAACGCTTTTAATTAGTTTTTTACTGCTTGAAACTAGAAATGCCTTGTCTAAAGTTATTTATATCCCTTGAAACTATTGCAAATTTTGAGAAAATGCAGCCTTTGTGCGATTCCAAATGGTCCTTGTAATTACCATAAATTGACTATAAATTGAGAACTGCTGATGCAGCACTTCTCTAGTCAGTTATCAGACAATTTAAAGTCATGGAAAAAGTCAAAGAGCTTAGTGAGCTGCTATTACAGTCCATCACCGAGAGAAAGTTGCACACTGTAGCTGCTCACAAGACAGGGAAAGGCTAAAAAGCCTTATTCAAGTGTTTTCAAGTATCAGCAAAGCAGAATCCAAAAGTACAAGGAGTCCCACACTGTGCAAAATCTCAAAGGTCACATAGGAAGCCAAAGGGGACCTTTCTGTTGGCAGAAATGATAGTGCAAAAGGCTAAGACGGATCCAAGGATCACCAACAAGATCATCCTGATGAATCTGAGCAATTCTGGTAAAAAAATAAACATCATAAAGCACAAACTCCAGCAAACACTAAACAAAACTGGAGTTTCCATGGACACAGACCAAGGCTCACAAAAGCTTACCTGGGCAAAAAAGAAAGTTTGTGGTCATCAATTCTGCGGTTGGATGAGATGAAAATAGAGTTGTTTGGACGCATGGATGAGGCTTTCGTTCGGTGAAAGAAAGGAGAAACACTCAAACCTAAGAACACCGTGTCTACGTCAAACATGGCGAGAATGTGATGCTTTGGGGCCGATGGGCCAGACAGCCTTGTCGAAGTAAACAGTAAACATGGTGAGAAAAGAGGGTGAGACTAAGATTCTGGAGGAAAACATCAGGCTTTGTGCGAGAGAAATTTGTCCTTGGACCTTCTGACAAAACAGTGATCTGAAACAAACAGCCGAAGTGGGGAAGAAATGGTAAGAATATTGACATTTTGGAGCGGCCCGGCCAGAGTTTAGACCTGAATCCTATTGAGAATCAGGGAACTGAAGACCAGAGTGAGGAGAAAAAAACTGGAGATTGCAGTGGGGAAAGACTGTTAGCAATTATAGGAACCGTTTGATTGCTGTGTTGGCAAATAAAGGATTTCCCATTGGTCATTTTGGTTTTGCTTTATAATTAAAGATGTAAAAACAATACAAACAGTTAAAATGTACCAATAGCATCTCAAACACAACGTCTCACTGTCTTTTCTGACTTACGTCCAGCCAGAAGAATCCTATTAGTTAAATAAAGATTCACTTGGGTATGAATAATTTTGGACTTAGCAGTAAATAAAGGAGCTACTGAAGACGTTCCTCCAGCATGCTGTTTACACATTTCAACTGACAAGTAAGAAGTCGCACATCTTTCCTCAGCTGTCAGCTCAGGTATGCCGGCCTGACACATCAAAGTGCTGCCTGATGCTCAGCCTATGTGAGCAATCACAATTGTCCTTGAAGAATTCTGACTTCTGGCACTTAGCTCAGATATATACAGTACGTCTGGCACTTCCATCACTTCACAGGCATGCGGGCCGGAGAGAGCAGCTGTGTGAACTCATGTGTCGAATGTAACCACCTCGGTGTGATCCACACTGTTGGCATGTTCGAGACCCAAAACCAAACAGAAATTGCATTTCACCTACGAAAGCACTCATCAGCTCCTCTCTTTAGTTGATACTTTAAAGAAATGTTTTGCGCTTCTTGTTTGCTTGGCGGAGACAGCTGGCTCCAGTGTCCTACATACATTACTCCCACGGTGACAATAGGTTTCCACAAGATAATTACATTTCTCAGGAGCAATGTCAGTTTTTTTTTTTTCTTTACAAGGACATATTCAGTTAATTGTCTCTCTGCTACAACAACGTGTCAAATGACTGCCAACGAAGAGTTCAACGAAGAGCTCCTTTTTTCATTTTTGAAGATCCCTGGTGTTCAGCATGTCAACGCTGCTCTGAATCACAAAGTTTATAAAGTCATTGGAGTCAGTGTCATTTCAAGTGCTTCAAGTGTAGAAAATTAGACAGGATTGATACTTTGTGAATGCAACATTTATCTGGCTGAAGTATTTAGCACATCTCAACTTGTGTGTTTATACCCCGTGTACTCATGGGATAACAGAAGGAGTAAGTCAACTTGGAATGATTGTGCTTTTTATCTTTCTAGGTTAAACTGTGATGCTGCTTTTTGTTGGTGGAGTAATCGCCCAAAGCTGCTGCTTATCTCTGCACCAGCAGCTGGAATGCATGGGAAAACAGGGGAACCAGGCTCAAATATTTTTCTGGCTCACTGCCCGTGTGCACATTTGCCAATCACCGTCCATTTGGATTTTTTTTTTTTTTAGGCCAAGGAATCATTCTGAGCAGATAAATGTTGTTTCTATCTGGTGCTATTGGCTACAGTAAACTATCTGTAAAAATGTAATACGCTCAATCATATTTTCAACTTATCATTAACTTTACATACAACATGCATATTTACTGATACCCGTTCTGCAAACTGTGTAATTGGAGTCTATTTTTCTGAACTTCCAGCCAGCCATTAACTCTAATTAAATCATGTTAAGTTTGGAAATATATCAGTTGAATTGGTGTAATCTATGAAGGCAGCAGTCACTGTTTTATTACTGTATTGTCATGCAAGCAATTTCGCCAACTACAGTCAAACTCCTTTTGGCTCCTCTTAATTAGAAATGAAAATATAATTTATGAAAATGTAATGGGAAAATATGCTATGTTTGCCACGCATTTCTGTTTATATCTTCACCACCACTGATCATGTGCAAAATGAGGTTATTATTGATGTCTGACTCATGAGGGTGATGTATCTGTAATCCACATTATTATTGCTGGCAAAACTCAGATTATAGATTTTAAAAAATAAATAATAATTATTGTCGCCAACCACTGCAAAATAATACAGAAGAACAAATCTAACCATCTGTGGTGCTGAAGGCAGGCAGCAGTGGCTCATCATTTATATTTTTATCAATAGGTTTAATGCAAATAAAAGCTTAATCTAGTGTTTTATAAATGTTGTATCCATCGTTTCTAACTAACTAATGCAAAATTCATTGACTCAGTTTAATAGCTCAGAAATGAATGGAAATCAGTGGCTGTATGTAATGTTGGAAAAATATGTTACACAAAATAATTTTTTCAGAAACGGTCTTTGGTAATGTAAACATAAATTAAAGCTCAAACCGTATCACTTATATAGTAAACGAAAGAAAATGAAGTCAAAAATTGAAGTCAAACAGTCATTTTTCTTGTCGAAGCGTCGCCCATGTTTACAGTCGAGCTGCCCCTCAGTCCACTCACTGCCCACCTACATGGCTGTGTTTGCTGACTGTCCTCCAGCCCAAACTGCTGTTCAGGAACAAAGCCTGCACAATATATGGCAGCCGTTAACCTTTTTGCACTTCAGAATTGAATGCGTATTAAGATAAATTAGCTAACTGAGTGATAACAGTCACAACAATCTGTCAAGAAAAGCTGCATGAAAGGGCACAGAAGGAAAATGTGTTTATTATCACGACAAGATACGCTATCAGCTGCGGACCTCTAAGAATGAATGTGTTTCATTTTCTTTGGCGATTGTTCACTGGCTGCTTTTAATTATGTTTGACAGAATGCAAACAATTACTAATGGGATTATATATTTTCTTAAACCATTGTGGGCTGACAGGCCTCCATATCTGGTGTTGGGTAATGCATTGTGGTGCATGCATTATGCAGTTCATCCATATGGAATATATTGACATCTGGCACAAAATATTTCCATCACTGTGAAATAGAGGGTGAAAGGATGAGCGGCTCCTGGAGCATCATGCATGAGAGTCACCTACAATATATAAGGCATAAAGAAATGCCCCCTTCCCACCAATCTCATAAATCTGACGTGTCCAAACCGAAGAGAGACCGGTGGCTGTTTTGGCCGGCAGTCATGTGAAACCCAGCAGTCTATAAGTTCTGACTTTATTGCACTTCCTTCAGCAGTGATGAGGGAGCCACTTAGGATGACGAGTGATCTATAAGAGACAGAAAGTCTTGACTTGAAGTAATGAGAAGCCCGTTATCCTCAAACTCACCTCGGAAATAGACCGTGTAAGAAGTGCTGAGCTCATATTTGCCGTGAATTCTATCACTTTGAATGATCTGTGTTTTGCTTGACGTCAAAGAGCTTTGAGCTTGACTTCATGTGGGTGTAATGCCGTCTCTGCCTTTTGGTTTGGAGACACTCTCGCTGTAGTGTGATAGACACATCCACTGTGTGTTGCAGCATTTTCAATTCAAATAGCCCAGAGCTGATGGTTTCCCTTGTATGTTTCTTGTCCCGGTTTGCCCCCAAGATACACCTCCAGCATCTTGCTGTTTTATCTTTCAGAGCTTGCCAGTCAGTCATGACATTTCAAAAAGATTTACAATTTGCATCCTGTCTGTCAGTGTGCGATCTCTCAGCAGATTGCGAGGGAAGCATCCATCACTGAGACTCAGCTACAATGGGGATTTGGTTCATCACTCAGTCTGTACATCAAGCAAAACCCGTGTCTCTGCACATCAGCCTGTTCACAGTTTTCCATATACTTTCCCTTGATATCCTTCATTTTTCTTCATTTACCGTTGAATGTCTTCTGTATCTAAACATGCAGCAATTTGTTTGGCTTGTTTTGCACTAGATCCATTATCCTGGGAATACGTTTTAAATCACAGTGTGTTCATATTTATATCATAACAGTTTGTTTCAAATTATCCTGGTGACAGTAGTAAATGTTTGATGTAAAACCCATCAACTGGCAGATATGCATAAAGTCAAAGCTGTGTGGGCAGCACTCTGTTTGCTGTCGGTGACCGTGTCTTATTTGACATTATCACAGTTGGAGGGCTCCACATGGTGGCTTTAAAGCAAAAAGTGCTTCTATCAAAACAACAAAACAAGTCATCATCTCGCTTGATATAATTAGTGTTTGTTTTCATGACCAAATATTGTTCCAACAACAGAGACACATTCATTTAAAAGTTATTTTGATCTGCCACTTGGATTTTTTTTTAAAGTTGTTTTGTTTCCTCTTTACACAACCAGCAATTACAGAGCAGCATTTATGTGTATGTAATTCTGTCTTCCCATTGCATATAAATATAATATTCACTCTAGTTTTAGCTCTGTTTTGGTCTCCACCAAGATTCATATGTGGCTCTTCGTCAGCTACATGATGTTCACCTGCTCTTTTCTGTCTATACTTTGGTGCTGAGGAGGTGGAAAGTAGTTCAAGCTTATATCTTTGAAATGTTGCATGAACTAAAACTTAAAACAGCAGGCAGCTCATGAGAGCCGTGAGAGTGAATCAAATCATTGAAGTTGCAGGTCAGAAAACCTAAACAATGAGCTAAAAATCTAAAAATCTTTTTATCAATTAAAAAATATAGAGCAGGACAGCTTTAAAGTTGTCAATACAGAAAAAATACATTTGTCTACCTATCTAGTTTTTCAATCACACTTTTAAAAAAAAAGAATTGTAAGACCAACTTAAATTATTTCTTCCTTTAGTAACACACAATTGAATAAAGTTTATCCAGATTACGTTAGCAAGGAATACTATTGCCACTGTTTTGGTATATTTCAGTCATTTGGCTCCTTTCTAATGGACAGTTAGCATTACTGCAATTTTCCAGTATTTCCGACTTAATTATTCTCTGCTTCAAACGTAAAATGTCAAGCATGATATTGTAATTACACTGACAGCTCTTTGCTTTTCTTTGCTCTTTAGAAAACTTTAGAAAATGGTAGTTGAGTGAAAGCTAAAGGAGCAGTAAACCAAACAAAAAGTGACAAATGTCATTTCAAGTTGATAGAATCCACTAACTACATTCACCAGCGAAGAAAGATAATTGAGATTTATCTGAAATTATACTTCAACTAAACCTCAAATACACTTTTTATTTTTGCGGTGCAGTTTAACACTGTGCGATACAACATGGCAGGCTTTGCCATATGCTCTGCATCAAGCTCTGCTGTGGGCAACAGGAGACACTGAGATCTTAATGGGAAGGTGTGGGAGGTCCGGAGCCCATCTATCTGCTCCCCTTGAAGATTGAGCCAGTACTCAAGGAGATGATCCCTCTTGCTTGCCTCCCTCAGTGTCAGCGAAGGAAATCTGCCCTTCCTAAAATAGTAAAAATCCATCCTGACAGGAATTTCCTTTCACACTTTCCCCTTCGCCTGTAGCTCTTGGGGGGCCCCGTGTTGGCCCCCGTCGCATGTTTCTTTTGACACAGTTTGGCTCCTCGGCATTTCGGAGGTGTGAGGAAGACTGGACAAAGCTGCGCTGTGCTGCGGAGGGGTGGTGATGGGACTGAAGCTGGCGGCGGGTTCACATCAGAGCCGAGACAATATGTTGGGGGGAACTTTGCTGGTCCTCTGAGGCCGAGTTAAAGATCTCTGAAGGAGCAGGGAAGGAATACCCTGCTGGGAGCCAAGCTGGGAATGATTTCATGGTCTGACACCACTTCCCACTTCAGCCTTCACCGTGTTTGTTTTCTGCAATATTAGCTCTCACGCTTTACATTCAGTCGCATGTTTTTCTAAGGGCTATGTGTGCATTTAAATCATTACAGTTTTAAAGGACCCGTGTGCAGAATTTAGGTGGCTCTATTAGCATAGGATTTAGTAATTATTCTTATGTTTTAATCAATGCTAATGACTATGAATCATTGTGTTTTTGTTAGGTTAGAATAGGACTTTTCATATCTCCTCTCTACAGTAGCCCAGAAGGGACGAACCAAACACTGGCTCTAGAGAGGTGACGGCCACCATAGAGTCTTCTACATGCTTGAAAAGAAAGGGTCTGCAACCTCCTTCAGATGCCACTAAATCCTAAATCTCACACATTGGTTCCTTTAATATCTGCGCAAAGGCAGAAACAGATATGACAGATATTTGAAATGTCAAGCAATATTCATCTTCTTTTTTCCATTATGAAAGTAAAAGGGCAAGAGAAAGTGCATGCTGTATGTACGAGCATTTCAACATTTTAGGAAAGATGCTTATTTGCTTTCCTGCCAAGCAAACATTGACACCACTCTCGCATCTGTAAAGTAAATGTGAAGCTAAACGGCTGCGTATCTTTACATAAAGACTGCAAACAATATCCAAAGGTAATCCCCACCACCTGTAAAGCTCACTGCAAATACAAGAAAACACAAGCGAATACAGAAACCCCGCAAACGGCAGCGACTCCAACGGAAATGAGTTTGAAAGCAGCTGTTTCCAGAGGGCACTAAAAGGAGATGAACACACCTGGACACAGTTCAGATATATACTGTTTTGCTTGTGGTTGCCGTTGCCATGGTTTGCGACCCATGAGATTCTAGATCGGTATGAATGAGTGGTGGTGGAAAATCATCAGAAGATGTCTTTGCAGATATCTCCTGCATTGTTTCAGTGTTTGGTTGTTTTTGCAGAAGTGTGTCAAGCTCACATGGCCACTATTGTCTCTGATTGTTGCTTTATATTTAGCATCCAGATATGGAAGGAGTGCAGATTTCTTTTTCTAAGCCTCAGCAAGAGAGCAAATCAGCTCAATCTCTAATCATTTCTTCAGGTAAAAGTTTCTAATAACTTTCCTGAAGTATTTAACTTCAGTCTTGACCCATAAAGTTGAGGGTATCTTTGAGGTTTTTTTTGTCCTGTCTTGGAAGGAACCTGGTCTGATCAGTCTCCTTCCACTGGGATCAGCCTTTACTGTAAACACGATTAACAAAATATTTACACGAGAATAGCTTTGCTCCATTGTGCTCCCTGGGCGGCAGGATGTGTTGGAGGACCGGAGTTTGTGGACAAAATTCGCAGCTGTCCAGAGCTCTGGGTTTTGACTGGCAGCAGGTCATGACTGTGAAACATTCTTACCGCTTTCTCCCGCTGGTGTCCAGTCTGCTGTCGGTGTTGCACACATTTCGAGATGCATGAGTCAGTTATTTAAAAAATGTGCACACGCTGTTCTTTTGTACCTCTGTGTATGAAATTTACTTAACCCTCTGAACTCTCAGCTGTTTTGTGCTCCTCTCTCGTTTTTGCTCACTGTGGGCTCATTTTTCACAGCAATTCAAAATATTGCACCTCTATGGAAGCAGCACAACCATGACTAGACGCGGAGAAAACTCAAATATATTTTCTGTGCTTTATGACACAGTTATAATGCCATAAATCCTTTTTTTTTTTTAAAGCTAAGGTGTCAACAATATGGGGAAAAGCCACAGTGAAGCTACATATATATAATTCATAATAATAATCTAACCTTTATTGATCCCCTTGGGGAAATTCCTTCTCTGCATTTGACCCATCCTATTCAAAGCATACTAGGAGCAGTGGGTTGCCACGGTGCAGCGCCCGGGGAGCAGTCAGGTTAAGGGCCTTGCTCAAGGGCCCAACAGTGGCCGCAGTGGGGGTTCGATCCTCTGACCTTCTGATCAGTAGCCCAGGGGCTTAACCTGTTGTGCCACCACTGCCCCAATTGATTAGTTTCCTGAAATGTCACATTCAAGCACCATCGGAAAGTTGAAAAGTAGACTTTTTTTTCTCTCTTTTTTACACTTTCTAGCTCTAATCAGTAAAGGAATCTTGCAGATTTTTTAAAAGCTAACATGCCTTTCCAATGCGCCGCTGGGTTTCGAGGTTCGAAGGGTTAACATAAGTGTTTAAAGATTTAAAATGCTGCTCAGTTCGTCCTTGAAATCGCTGGAAAACGCAGAGCCGGGAAAGTGCAAACAAACAGTACATTAGCTCCTACACGCATATCACAAAAACGGATGTGATGAATGGTTATCATTTGTTTTGCAAATGCACATAAATCCCCACCGCTACCAAATAGTCCGTCTCTGCTGTTGCTCTGTGTGTGTTTTCATCTGTAATATTATCCAGGTGGGACATAAGTCATGGTGACACTTTTATATATGATAGACTGTAGGTGTAGAGTCTGACTAAGCGCTAATAGCACCCTGAGGAGACTCTGAGATGGTAATGACATTCAAGACTGGCCATATTAACCTGAGCACATATCAGTGATGTGAATGCATTGGTAATGAATCA
>OMNN01100572.1:0-11769 GCA_900302755.1 Chromis chromis | reverse complement strand
CAGAAGATCTCAGACTGTCAGTGTCTTCTGTTTAACCCTTTAAGTCCCAGTGCGTCATCGGCGACACGTTTGGGCTAGCGCACTTTGGAATACCGTAAATATGTCACCGTTTGTGCTATCGGGAAAAAATCCAACGGTTTCTGAAAGCTGAGGCGTTGCGCTTTACAGCCAATATGGTGTCATTACGGTAATTTAATTCGTGCCCCCCCAGGAATCCACTGGATAAAATTACCGTAAAATTACCGTAATGACATTACATTGGCTGTAAATCGCAACGACATTGTCATTACGGTAATTTCATTCATGCCCCCCCAGGAATCCGCTGGATGAAATTACCGTAAAATTACCGTAATGACACTATATTGGCTGTAAAGTGCAACGACATTGTCATTACGGTCATTACGGTAATTTCATTCATGCCCCCCCAGGAATCCGCTGGATGAAATTACCGTAAAATTACCATAATGACACCATATTGGCTGTAAAGTGCAACGACACTGTCATTACGGTCATTACGGTAATTTCATTCGTGCCCCCCCCCAGGAATCCGCTGGATGAAATTACCGTAAAATTACCGTAATGACATTATATTGGCTGTAAATCGCAACAACATTGTCATTACGGTCATTACTTAAAATTGCCGGTAATTTGGGGCGCCCCGATAGCCTAATGGTTATGTCGCGTGACCCACATGCAGAGACGTAGCGGCTGACCCGGGTTCGAGTCCGACCTCGGGCGTTTACCGCATGTCCTTCCCCGCTCTCTCCTGTTTCCGACTCTATTCACTATCCTATCGAATAAAGGCGAAAAGCCAAAAATAAATCTTTAAAAAAATAAAATAAATTTCATTTGTTCATTTGTGCCCAGAATGAAACCGTAAAATTACCGTAATGACACTATATTGGCTGTAAATCGCAACATAAAAATGGGCACCAGCACTCACAGGACATTTTCTGACCTTTTTCTAATCAAAATAAGAAAAAAAGACCAGGCGGACATTTTGAGGCTCAGGTCTTAAAGAGGAAAGTTTGTGCCGCAATATCGGCGCCCGATAATTATCGGTCAATTTTGGCAAATTATGACGTCATACCGATAACTCCAATAATAAAAAAATCAGCCGATAAAATGACCCGATAATAATAAAGACTTGGCATCTTCATTTTTCAGCGGTTTAGTTCCTCTTGGCCCCGCTTCGGGCCGTTTGTGGGGTTACGTCAGATCTGGTAGCTGGTTCGCTAATACGGTGGCTAACGCTTCGCTAGTTTTACTGCTCCGACTGGGCTGTACATGCTTAGCTAGCTAGCTGCGGAGGTCTAGGAGGAACTCTGGTCAGGTTCTTGGGTTATCTTTGTTTTTGGGTGCGGGGTTAATGTTTTAGAGATTGTGTTTTTAGCGAAGGTTGACAGTTCATATCGGGGGTTAAAAACGATTAAAAAACTATAAAACACTTTGTAAAAACGATCGGGGTTTGATTGAGTTGCTGGTTGTCAGTATTTGAGCAGAAGGATCAATAAATGTCAACTTCTTTATGCTCTACTCAGTGGTTCTATTTATTTGTATGGGTCAGAATTATAGTAGGAAGTGGATTTGTACTCAAATTATAGTTAATTAACCCTTTAAGACCTGAGCCTCAAAATGTCCACCTGGTCTGTTTTTTCCTATTTTGACTACAAAAGGGTCAGAAAATCTAATCTAATTCGTATCCGAACTAAATTACCGTAATGACACTATATTGGTTGTAATTTTCATTCGTATCTGAATGAAATTACCGTATCCGAATTAAATTACCGTAATGACACTATATTGGCTGTAAAGCGCAACGTCGTCCATTCGTACCCCCCCAGGAATCCGCTGCATGAAATTACCGTAAAATTACAGCCAATATAGTGTCATTACGGTAATATTACGGTAATGACACTTACGGCAATTTCATTCGTACCCCCCCAGGAATACGTCAGATTTTTTCCGATAGCGCAAACTGTGACATATTTACGGTATTCCAAAGTGCGCTAGCCCAAACGTGTCGCTGATGACGCGCTAGGACTTAAAGGGTTAAGTAAAGAAATATCGGTTGATATTATCGGTTATCGGCTGCAAGAAGTATAAAATTATCGACTATCGGTATCGGTTGAAATTGGCATCATCGTGCATCCCTAATGTCAAATAAGCAGCTTTTTGGGATCCTTCGACTCACAAAGTTCACATCAGAAATCTAAAAGTGTGAAGGCAAAGAATCTGAAGCTCGAGGAGGAGAGGAAGAGTTCACAGGAAGCCGTTGACCCGAGGCCTGGTGAGTCACAGCTACACTTTAAAACCGTTCAGACTGGAGCTGAGCAACACTTCCTGTAAGTTGCGACACTTGCATGTGGACACCCTGACAACGTGTCAGAGGTACAGCATGCAACGAATCGCCTCGTGGGGCTTTTTGTTTACCCAGAAAAGCCACTGATGAAACAGCGTTTACCGGTCGACACGAGGAGGTGACACGGTGTCCTGGCTGCTGATACGAAGTGATGTCACGTAAACAGGGAGTGTGTACAGAGCGTCTGAACTAAGGCGTGAACTTTGCCTCACACTCGCCGTCCACGAGCAGATCAGAGGATCAGGGTGACTCGGCAAGATCAAAAGAAGTCCAGATAAACCTCCTGAACAAATACCAAAATCTAAACGTCATGCTGACAGAGAGACGTACTGTATCTGAGATGATGAATCCTGTTACAACATAGAATGAATAGTGTTTACATATTTACATTAGTAGTGAGTACTATAACGGTACACAAGAATCATGGTTCGGTTCTCAGTTAACCCTTTAAGACCTGAGACTCAAAATGTCCGTCTTACTTTGATTACAAAAAGGTAAGAAAATGTCCTGTGAGTGCTGGTGCCCATTTTTACAGAAGAAACTTTCAATATCTGGCAGTTATTTACGATTTACTGCCTATTATAAGAGTTACGGTAATTTTACGGTAATTTCATCCAGTGGATTCCTGGGGGCGCACGAATGAAATTACCGCAATGATCGTAATAGCAATGTCGTTGCGCTTTACAGCCAAAATAGTGTCATTACGGTAATTTTACGGTAATTTCATAGAACGGATTCCTGGGGGGGCACGAATGAAATTACCGTAATGATCGTAATGGCAATGTCATTGCGCTTTGCAGTCAATGTAGTGTCATTACGGTAATTTTACGGTAATTTCATAGAACGGATTTCCAGGGGGGCACGAATGAAATTACTGTAATGACCGTAATGACAATGTCGTTGCGCTTTACAGCCAATATAGTGTCATTACGGTAATTTTACGGTAATTTCATCCAGCGGATTCCTGGGGGGGCACGGATGAAATTACCGTAATGACACCATATTGGCTGTAAAGCGCAACGCCTCAGCTTTCAGAAACCGTTTGATTTTTTCCCGATAGCACAAACGGTGACATATTTACGGTATTCTAAAGTGCGCTAGCCCAAACGTGTCGCCGATGACGCACTAGGACTTAAAGGGTTAATGATATCGTAATAAACTGGGCCCATGAAAAGCTGCTATGTTGAAGTTCCCTGCAAACGCATCTGATAAATGCAACATCCCAGTTAGGTAAAGAATACATATTTTATGTCTTGTAGTCGTCGGCTAACATTAGCCGCACTATCTCTGAATTATAAACTAGAAAAAACTGCTGAGTTGCTGTTTTAAATAAGATGTTTTTTAGATAGTAGTTGTCAGTCATTTGCTGTCTTACACAGAGTCATGTTAAATTAGTTTTATGTTGGTATATCTGTGCATTAAATATAGATGTTCAGACTGGAATAAATGGTCATCCTCACTCTGTCAAAAGTGAGATAAATCTGTAATATTAATGTTGATGCCAGCGAGCAGCACAGTCCTGGTACTGGTTCACCTGAACTAAATGTAGTTAATATTAATGTTGTAGTAAAAGTACAAGTCTGGACTATCAAAAGGTGATGGGCTTGCTTGCATCTTTATGTTAAGTTAAGCTAAAAGTATACAAACCAATGACTAAAATGGACGTAGCATTTGTTGTGCTTCGTTTCTGTTGCATGAAATTTGGTGGACTATCCACAGTGAGCAATGGTTCAGAGACCAGTTTACTGTAGCAGTGTCTGGTGTGGGTAAGGGCCACTTGGAGGGACTCTCTTTGGAGGAAAGTGTGGCATCAGGTAGCGAAGTCTTGGTCGCTTGCATTCATTTCCTGGTAAGTAGAAGAGTTGACAGGTTGGAACGGAGTAACTGTGTAAACCGGCCGAGGTTTGAACCTGAGGAAGTAGTAGTATTAGTCACCGGTAAACAGGCAGAACGGAGTTGGATGATGATGCTCAGGTGTTTCTGATGACCCAGCCCCATAATCAGATCCACACCAAGACCAACAGGAGGAGCAAGGACAGATGAGAAGCACCAGCGAAGGGAAAAAACTAAATGAACAAAAGAAAGAAACTGCAGCATCAGGACTGTTTACCGACTGGAGATAAGAACGTTATCTACTGTCTACAGTCTTAATTAGGTGAAAGTAAAAATGTCTTTCTGCTGTTGTTTTTCAGATCTCCCTCTGGCTTGGTGTTGAGTAGAAGGAGAGTTATTGTATTTCCAAAGCCTCCCGAGTGTCTCTGATCCATGGAGCCCAGGGCTGTTCATTTCCACAGTTTTACTGACTGGAGTTGGGGATTTTTATCGAGTGGAATTTTTTAAAAAAAAAACAACAATACAGGGCTGAGACGACAAACAAGGCAATAAAAACGCTTATACATTTATATATTTTACTCATTCTAATGTACGCCTTTGTTATTTAGCCGCGCTAGCAGCATCTTCATTTGTCCAGTTCTGTGGTTTAACATCCCCATCACTCTCAGTTGTTAATCACCAAATGTTAGCTTGCTAATGCTAATATTATACCTGCTAAACATCAGCATGTTAGTAATAATAATAATCTCCCCTTCATTGATCTCCTTGGGTTCCTTCCTTCTCTGCATTCATCCTATTCAAAGTTAACCTTAACTATACATACTAGGAGCAGTGGGCTGCCGCGGTGCAGCGCCCGGGGAGCAGTCAGGGGTTAAGGGCCTTGCTCAAGGGCCCACAGTGGTGGTGACTGGGACAAGCAGTCGCTCTCACTTTCCCACCTCAACCTCTTGTCAGTCCGGAGGTTTGAACCGGCGATCCACCAGTTACAAGTTTGCTTCACAAACCACTAGGCCACCACTGCCCCAAACAGACAGATGTCTGATCGACAGTCAGAATCGATCTTGACACAACATTGAGCCAAGCTTTCACTCTGGCTTCACTAAATCTATCAAATAATACAGATAAACCACTGCCCTTTAGCAGCAAGAACCAAAGAAACCTAAGCTGGTCAACACAGAAATGTTTGTTCCTCGTTGCAACACTTTTACTGTTAGTCTTCATGTTCAGTTCAATTCATTGGAACTGTATTGTAATGTATCCAGTGTAGACAAGATGTTTAGGCATACAAATAAGAAACATGGACAATAATGACAAAATAAACATCTTAAAGGGCAAAGTTAGTAAAAAAATAAAAACATTAAGAATAACTTAAGCAGTTAAATTTTGAACAAGAAAAATGAAACGAGTAAAACGAGGACAACTAAATTCCACTAGGGACAAAAATACACCAAGCTTTAGACTGTTCTGCGTGTTATTCTGGGTTGCACTTGTACAGCGAGCAAAACTGGATCTTCCAAGCTCAGTAAAAACAGCTGGCAACTGCAGCGTGATCCGATCATTTGACAGTGTTTGTGTGAGAGCCCACATTAAAAGACAGCAATACCTGATCTTCCCATACAGCTCAGAGTGATGAGTACTGTAATTACCAGTGATATCACCAGTAATAAATCTTGAGCAGAGTAATAAACAGCGTCCCATGACTTGAGATTTGCAGCAGAGGCAGAGTGTAGCTAAACACAAGTCCAAAGTCAAGATCTGTCTAATGCCACCTTCACCAAATATGGTATGAAGCCACAAGTAATGCTAAAAGTAGTCATTACACAGTATGACGGTCTTAAAGTACGCCTCTTATACTTTATGGAGCAGCAGTTTTTAAACAATGAAGCAGAAAAAACACAACATACAGAAGCAGAAATCAAACAGCAGCAGTCTGGAAATTCAATATGTGCAATTTAACCCCTTGAAATCTTACTTACTTGCTGGTTGACTTCCAAAGAAGTTCATCATCGGATTGACTTTCACGGCCGGTTTGCTTTTGGGGGCATCGACCTGAAACACAAAAACACAAAAATGAACATCTACAGAAAACCTTCTACTACTCTAACCACACAAAAATTACACAAATCCGTACCACTGGTGCATCTTCTTTCTGCTCAGACTTTATCTCCTTGCTGCTGTCCTGGTTCTTAGGAGTAGACTTATTCGCAAACATTCCCATGATGCCTTTTGGCGGCTTAGCGGAGGGTTTGGAAGCCAGAGTCCCGTTTCCGTTCACGGCAGGCTTTTTGTTTTCTTGTTCTGGTGAAGGAGCTTGTTGCATTTCTCTCGCCTGCTGCAGCTCCAGAGAAGACATGGGCACGGCGGTGGCACAGCGGATCGCACTGTATCTGCAAACCCAGTGAAAACAAACACTCAACATCCCAACAGAAGACTTGTTATTCATGGTTTTTTTTACTCCTACATGCAGATTTTCCAGCCAAACTTTCAAGGACACGACAGTAAGGTCAACATACTTGCTGCAGTTCTTCAGATTGTCTTTCACAGCATCATAGTCGACGCTGTAGAGAGGACCGCTGTCTTTTAGCAGAGCTTTCTGGACGCTGTAGAGGTGGACGCTGACTATCAAACTCATCTTGGCTTTGACATCTGCAAAACAAAACAGCTGAGGTTACACACTACTACCTCTTCTACTGCAGTAACTGAACAGAATACACTCAAGACTAAAAGAGCAAAGCGTGCAATAAAAGTGACTCTTAAGGTAAATTTTCAAATAAAATTGTAAAGTAATATTTACACACCTTCCAGCTGTTCCTCTCTGACAACCGACACCTTGTGACTCTAAAAAGCAAACACAATGTCAAATGAAATCAGTCAAAACTGCAGCTTCATGCATCCAGAGGAACAATGTCAGAGCAGGTCTCACCGTTTGACCGTTGTCCACAAACTTCCCCGACACGAGATAGGTGGCATGAAGCTGAGCTGAACTTTCCTTCCTCTTGTGATCCAGGTAGTGGAAGAGCATTCTGAAAACAAGACACAATTTATATGTGTTAAAGTATCTGATATGGGTGAAATCAGAGCTGCAATGATTGAGGAATTAGTCAAGCCACATAAAATGAATTGGCAAATAATTTGTTTATTTGTTTTGGAAGCAAAAAATGCCAAATACTTCCTGATTCTAGCTTAATCAAAGTCAGAATTTGATGCATTTTTTCAGTCATATATGACAGTTAAATGGTAAATGGTCTGCACTTATATAGCGCCTTTTTCTACCTTAGCGGTACCCAAGGCGCTTTACAATGTTTCTCATTCACCCATTCACTCATTCACACATTAATGGCGACAGAGCTGCCATGCAAGGCGCTAATCTGCCATTGGGAGCAACTTCGGGTTCAGTGTCTTGCCCAAGGACACTTCGGTATGTGGAGGGGACCGGGCATCGAACCGCCAACCTTGCGATCAGTGGACAACCCGCTCTACAACCTGAGCCACAGCCGCCCATAAACTGATTATATTTGGCGTTTGGACTGTTATTGAGACATAAACACATTCTGAAGCTGTCCCTGTGGACATTTTTTTTATATTTATATAACAAAATTATGAAATCAAGGGAACAATCATTATCTACTTCCTCTTACTGTTCACATAAAGCCACTGAGAACCAGCCAGTGCTCCCTGTCATACCATAGAGTCCTACTACCCTGGTTTCGCCTCAGGCAGCCTTGAGGCCATGTATCTAACAAATGTTGAATATTTTGTGCCCTCAGTGGCATCATGACACATCAAGTGCTAAAAAAATTGACACCAAAACATATCTTTAGTCCTATTTTCTTCATGTTTTGCTGATATTAAACTGTATTTCATTTGGACAAAGCTGTTGAATGGCTGCTTTGAGTTGAGACCAAATGAAAGGATTTCAGTAGTAAACATTTAAAATTTGCCACTGTGCTGACAATAAAAATATACTTGTGTATATGTCTTTGTCTCTTTTTGCACTATTCCCTTTGCTGCTGTAACACTGCACCACTGTGGGATTAATACAGGCTTGTCTTATCTTATAATGATGCAATGATTGTAATCAATACGAACTACACAACGTGGTCGTTCTCAGTAGAAATCTTTGGTTTGTTCCCATTTTTCCATATTTTTATGCCAAAAAACAAAGAGGTGCCAGACTACTTACTGTTTTGCAGTGTTGACATGGACCCCAAGAGTGAGACTCAGCCATTTATAGGTCACCTGGTAAATAAAATTCGTGTTTAGATTCACATTTTGCTTTTCAAAGATATAACAGAACTGATATTTGTAACTCCAGACTGAATCGAGTCATATAAACACACACAATTACAGGTAAAACCACCTGTAAACCCATTTTAGTGCCACTCTTATATCTGATTGTGTGCCCTCCTATGTTCCAACCCTGTGTGCTCCTGTCTTGTCCTATGTTTAGTAAATAAAAACAGAAATACGACAACTGTAATAAAAATACACTGAGTTTTTCCCACCACTGGCTATTCAAATAAAGTCAGTTAACTCTAAAGGTTTCCATTTTTGCCTAGTTAGTGAAAAGGTGATAAATATCTAACACCATATGCAGCTTGTTGAATCATACGTTGTTGTTTTATTGCATCTGCTGGCGGTTACATGCAGCAACTGAAACTAATCAACTGTGAAGAAACGGGTTTTGTTGAATTTAAGCGCCATTTGTTGCATTACTATCGAGCCGATTTCACCAAAACACCCAAACAAACCGAGTTACTTCATAATTTTACAGCCATATATGCATGTATTGTCTTTAAAGCAAGGAAGCCTTAAACGGGCAGTCTTTTGAACGCAGTTCAGCCGCTAAACATGTCCAGGCTAATTCACGGTACAAACCGCCATTAGCTCCACCAGAATAGCCTCAAAACACGAAGACACGTCGTGTATCGAAAGCGAACTTACTATTTTGTTGTGGTCGTTGACAAATTCGTCAATATTATCCAGATAAAGCTCGTCCATTGTGTTTGATTCTGTTCGTACGGAGACGTCTTCAGTAACAGATTCAACTGCGCGGGAAGGCCGTTTATTTACTTCCTGGTAGAGGTCACGTGTGTGCCGGTACTTCCGGTGGGAGGGTGCAGGGCGCCCTCTGCAGGACAAGACCTTTAAAATACACTATAAATGCCTCTGAGATCAGAGGTGGCAGAGGTGCAAGAATCACTCTGAGCCTTTATTTAAGTAAAAGTACCACTTTTTAAGTAAAAAATAGTAACAAGTAAAAATCATACATCAAGTTCTTTACATTGCACATTGTCAGTTGAATCCTTTGCACATTCCTGTACACTGTATATACACCGATCAGGCATAGTGACCACCTGCCTAATATTGTGTTGGTCCCCCTTATGTGGTCCAAAAGGGCCTCTCAGGGTGTCCTATGGGGTCTGGCACCAGGACGTTGCACAAAAACAAAACAAACAAAGACGGGCATTTCCAGATGTGACGTCAATAGAGTTGGTGACTTGCAGAGTCCATCGGGGTATACTGACAAAAAAAAGGCCCAGAGGCCCACACCAAAAATATTAAAACCAATATTTTCATGGATAAGGAAGCCTAACAAGTTAAGCAAGAGATGAGAAACAATTTGGATGATAGAAAATAGTTTTAGTGTATTTTAGAGCAGATTTAAGACACGGGTCAAAACCGACCCGTTAACATAAGAGATGGTAACAGAAAGCGAACACAAGAGGAAGGTTAAACCCACCTTGAGTGCCTGGATCTGGATTTTTATGCCATTTTACAGCAAGTATACATTTTTAATTTTAATAGTCTGCTGTGGCAGACATCCAGGAACCTCCCAGATAGATTTTGGTCACAAAAACATTCGGATTAAGTTCTGCAAAGTTCTAGTAATGTTTACAGTTTGTTTTTTTGATCCTGGAACATTCTTCCTAAAGGAAATAAATTCTTAAAATGTTCTTAAAACATTTCCTAAAACATTGCATTGAGAAAATTCTTCCTTTGTTATCATGTAACATTGTAGGAACGTTTTATAGATTCTATAATGTGTTCCCTCAAGAACATCCCCAGAACACTGCAGGCAAAATGTTCCATCCCAGTTATTATGTCACACAACAGGAACATTATATAGAAACCATTCTGTCATTTGAGGCTCCAATAACATCTGGAAAACATACTTTGAATGTTCCAATAGGCTCACTTTTCACCTCATAGGAACATATCTATTTATTTGAAATGAGAAACATCCTCAAAACGCTCCTTAAACATTAGATTAAAATGTTTTTTTATGTTTCAAACCATATTAAAACTTGTTCTTAATGTTATGTAAAGTTGTGGGAATGTTCCCTGCTAGCTGGACTTTCAGCCACCTCGGTATTATTCGTAGTTCAATCAGTGGCTTAGATGATTTATAAAACATAACAGAGATCTGTGGCCATTAAAAGCAACAGGAGACATTTAACAGTTTAAATCAGCTTTTGTCAGATGTTTGAAAAAAGCTAAAGTACCAACAGAGAGCAGCGGTTCATTATGTGCATCATAATTCAGAATATGTAGAAAACGCAGCTGATGACAGATCTCCAGGGGCCACATTAATGCCGCCTGTTATTACAGCCACTGCATGTTTCGGTGGCTCCTCAGCGTCCGTCCCTGCAGGAGGCCAAGGCCTGATGTGCAGAAAATGAAATAACCTTTTCAACCTCCATCATATCACAGAAGCATAATAACAACTGGCCTTTGCTCGCACGGCAGTGGAATTCATACTTTCCACCTGGGGGGCCCTGAACGCTATTTCTGACCGGGGCAATAACACAACCTCTGTTAAATGGAAGCAGAATAAATAAAGAAATAAAAGTGTGTCCTTAGCGTCGGTGGCACAGTGGGGAAATTCTCAGCTCATATGAAAAAGGCAGTTTGAATAACTGTTCTCTGGCCTGAATTTTTTACGAATATATGTGTTTTAAGTTGCATTCCACCAACTGCGCACATCAAAATCAGTGTCGAGTATTATTAAGCTTTTAAAAAAACTGCCGTGCAATGTTTTCTGTTGGCATTTAAAAGGCTGGAAAAATAAAAGATCTTAGTGATATCATCATCTCAGTTTGGGCTTCAAGGCTGTAAATTAAAGTCTGTGTCACAATTGAATAATCAGGGTATCAGGAAATGTAGAAGGTTCACCTGGTCAAAGGATGAAAGTTTGCATGAAATTCTGTCGTGCTTCATTTGGGGTCATCCCTAATTTCCCCGGGTCCTATGTTCCCCGGTCACATACAAAGCGAGGAACATGGGACCCTTTTGTGGAAAAGCGGGGAACATAGGACCCTTATTTAGAAAAAGGGTCCTATGTTCCCCGGTCACATACAAAGTGGGGAACATAGGACCCAGGGAACGTAGGTACGCTCCCCTTCATTCCTGTTGCACCAAATTTAGTAGATTTTGAATTTTCTGAAGAGCCTCGACAGGAGGGCAGTGGTGGCCTAGTGGTTTGTGAAGCGAACTTGTAACTGGTGGGTCGCCGGTTCGATCCCCCGGACTGGCAAGAGGTTGAGGTGGGAAAGTGAGAGCGACCGCTTGTC
>OMNN01100570.1:0-21827 GCA_900302755.1 Chromis chromis | reverse complement strand
CAACAATGAAAATGTGATATGAAAAAAAATAAATATGAAAAAATGAGAAGTATGAAAAATATGAAAAACATATTAATATATAATAATGATCATTGATCATTTTGATGCATTACCAATATTTCAGTCACACTGCAGTCACTTTTTGGCAAGTGGAAAATGATTAATCAACAATGAAAATATGATTAATATGAAAAAATGGTTAAAATATGAAAATATAAGAAATGAGAAAAAAAATCTGAAATAAAAAATCGGAATAAATTCTTAAAATATGAAAAAATGAGATCTGACAGAGAAGAACAAATATGAAAAAAAAGATTAATCAACAATTAAAATAATGAATGAAATCCAGTCATTTTAATGCTTTATCAACATTTCAGTCACAATGTAGGAGCTGCAGTCACTGTTTGAAAAAATGATTAAACTATGACAAAAATGAGATCTGAGAAAAAATTAGAAATAAGAAAACATTTGAAAAATGATTAAAATAAGAGAAAAATGAGAAATGAGAAATAATAACATGAAAAAATTAGGAATCAACAATGAAAATATGATTGATATGAAAAAAAATTAAAATATGAAAAATGAGATGAGAAAACAAGAGAAGTAAGAAAAAATATGAAAAAATATTAAAATATGAAAAAAAAATAGGTGAGCTACTACATCTATTTTTACTACACTAACCCTGCAGTCACCTTTTGGCATTAACCCTTTAAGACCTGAGCCTCAAAATGTGAGTGCTTGTGCCCATTTTTTTGTTGCGCTTTACAGCCAATATGGTGTCATTACGGTAATTTTACGGTAATTTCATCCAGTGGATTCCTGGGGGGGGCACGAATGAAATTACTGTAATGACACTATATTAGCTGTAAAGTGCAACAACGTTTTTACAGTAATGTCATCCAGCGGATTCCTGGGGGGGCATGAATGAAATTACCGTAATGACACTATATTGGCTGTCATTACGGTAATTTTACGGTAATTTCATTAAGCTGATTCCTGGGGGGGGAGCACGAATGAAATTACCGTAATGACACCATATTGGCTGTAAAGCGCAACGCCTCAGCTTTCAGAAACCGTTGGATTTTTTTCCGATAGCACAAACGGTGACATATTTACGGTATTCCAAAGTGCGCTAGCCCAAACGTGTCGCCGATGACGCACCAGGACTTAAAGGGTTAAATAAGCTGAAATGGTCCTTTAACGGTTATTTAACTGGTAAATCTAAATACTGAAGTGGTTCACGAAGAACACAGAGGAGGTAAAATGACGCAGAGACACTTTTGTGGACTAAAATCACCTTTTTGGCATGAACCAAACAGCGGACTGGTCCTTTAAGGGAGATTATAAAAAAAAAGCAAAGCAGCACACATCCGGTGGGTCGAGACAAAAACAGAAGCAGCCCAGCGGTGAGAGCAGAACGAGGGCGGCCCCTGAGCAGCTGAGGGCGTCTGTTTGAAGAAGGTGGAAACGAACCGACCACAAGCCGGACAGAGGAGAACCAGCAGAGAGCCATGGTGAAGATCAGCTTCCAGGCTGTCGCGGGACAGAAAGTGGAAAAGGAGAATGATGGCGACAAGACCGAAATCCTCATCCCTCACCCGCTGGTGCGTCTAACTCCCCTTGTTTTTCCTAATCATGCTTTTTAGTCATTGCTGTTTGAGGAAATGATGCGTGTGTCCTGCAGGACGGTCGGTCTGCACCTGCAGGACGGTCGGTGTGCACCTGCAGGACCAGCAGCATCCATCGCCATTAGGTCGGAAACAAAACATGTCATGATGGTTTCCTCTGCGTCAGTGCGCTCATCGCAGCCTGCATGCAAGTTGTTAGGACGTGCAGATGCATGCTCTTTGTTCAGGGAATCATCACCAGAATGAAAAGAGGCACATCTTTAAGGGGCTTTGCGTTGCATTTTGGTGTTATTGGTGATGTGGCAGGTTTAAATGAACAACTTCCCCAGCTTTAAAAAAAAAACAATAGGCAGAGCTTTTGGCTGACAAAATGGCAGATGGGTTGCAGTGCATGAGATTGTTTGTCACAGCTGGAAAGGAGGAAGAAGCAGAGGAGTCCTGAACTTTGCTGTGGCAGCTTGTGATGCTGAACCGTGCTGTGAAATGGAGACATCAGGCATTCATATGAGGAGCAGATATGGGCGGCTGTGGCTCAGGCGGTAGAGCGGAGGTTGGTGGTTCGATCCCCGGTCCCCTCCACATGCTGAAGTGTCCTTGGGTAAGACACTGAACCTGAAGTTGCTCCCAATGGCAGATTAGCGCCTTGCATGGAAGCTCTGTTGCCATTGGTGTGTGAATGTGTGAATTGTAAACGCATTGTAAAGCGCCTTGGAGACCATTTACCATCTGACTTGTGCTCATCAACATGTACTGAACAGAGACAGACCGGCCTCATGGTGTGTCAGGCTCTCAGCTGGCAGTGTGAAGGATGGAAGAACACAAAGAACTCTCAGAAGAGTGTGTTCCCTCGTCCTCGTCACCCTCCGTCTCCAAACGCTTCCACAGAGAACAGCGTGAAACGTGAAATCCTGCCTCGGTGGCAGAAACGCGCCGTCCTGATCTGCAGGATAATAATAATAATAATAATAATCTACCCTTTATTGATCCCCTTGTGTTCCTTCCTTCTCTGCATTCATCCTATTCAAAGTTAACCTTAACTATACATACTAGGAGCAGTGGGCTGCCGTGGTGTAGCGCCCGGGGAGCAGTCAGGGGTTAAGGGCCTTGCTCAAGGACCCACAGTGGTGGTGACTGGGACAAGCTCTCACTTTCCCACCTCAACCTCTTGCCAGTCCGGGGGCTCGAACTGGAGACCCACTGGTTACAAGTTCGTTTTACAAACCACTAGGCCACCACTGCCCCCAAAAAATCTGGGGTCGGCAGCATCCAAACCAAAAAAGAAGACAGACTAATCAAAAATAGTGAGATGTGTTAATATCTGTGAGGCACAGAACTAGCAGTCCACCAAGTTCTATATCCCCTGGACAGGTGAGCCACTAACTTCATTTTCCTGTAATATAAATATGTTGTAGTGGTTGGTTAAGTTGTGTAGGTAGATTTACTATCCATGTTCGCAACGAGTGGCTGTCTTAAATGCGACTGGCAACCACTAGGAGTTGAGAAATGAGGCCAAGGTGGAAGTACCAAAAACTGCAGATGCTTGAGTCTGGCTCCATAGACCTCCATGTTGAAATGCCAAACTTTACAGTAATTTGAATTTAAGTTTTTGTAACTCTCCTGCTTAAATTGTATTAAGTTGTAATTCATGCATAATTGAGAGCATGGCCATTTTAAGTGGCAGGTTGATACTGATACCGAAGCCGCCACACTGAGCTTCAAAACCACCCTGCTACATTACAGAGGGTAACATACAGTCAATGGTTAAATGTTGCTAATAGGTTAGCCTTCTATTGACTGTAGGTTAAGTCTGCAAATTTGGCTAATTCCATTGAATGATTATTGTCATGTTTACAGTTGAGTTTGAGTTGCATGTGCAAATGAAGTGCATACTTGTCTGGTGGAGGGGGGTAGAACAGAAAAGGGAAAACTGCAGGAGGGAAGGATTTTCAAATTCTGTTTTTGTTTTTTGTTTTTTTGCATTTTCCAGATTCCTGCCTACCTCAGCTATGACTGATTCAGTCTTTACTGACTCCTGAGGGAAGTATGTGTTTTTTTTAGCTGCTAAATGCTCCATCATGTTCACCAGCTAATCACAAATTTTCCTGTGTTGCTGGGAAGGCAGCATATAGTGTATTTTTACAGGATTTAAGCTGAAAAAAGCTGCTTGCATTTGGAAACATGATAGTGGACTGAACCAAAACATGAAATTAGCAGGCTGCACATCCAAAACATTGTGCTATAATGCTCCATGCCTCTGAGCTAAAGGGACCTGCAGAATCAGGTGAGAATTGTCTGCAGATTTGCTATTATAAGTGTACTGATAAAGAAAAATGTGCAGCTTTAATTAAATAAACTGCATTTTCAGAGGAATTCATAAGAAGTTATGATTTTTTGCCAAGTAATGATGACAGTCATTACTTGGCAAAGTATTGTAGCAACAGTTGGAGAGGCTGCCCTGTAATTTAATGGTTACGAAATAGTCCTAATCAGAGCGAACAAAATTGGGAAGCATATGTAAATCGTCAATAGAGGGTGGCGCCATATAAAATCTTGCCTAGGGCGCCACATTGGGTAGGGCCGGCTCTGGTCCTAATGACTTTGGTGATCCTCATTTTACTCTCATGCAATCACCAGCTCAACTTGTCCAGTTCTTTTTCTTCTTAGTTCCTGTAAAGTTAATGAGATTCCTTTCGACTCTGCTGTGTAACATCAGTGCTCTGTAACATCTGCCAGCTGTTGCCTCTCAAACATGGGATGTGTCAGAACTTTTGTGGTGAAAGAATCGTTTGTACATCAACAAAAACACTTCTTTTTATTAATTTACCACTGAAATGATGCATCAAATGAGGACGTCCATATGACACAGAATATTCATATTGTCTACTATTAATAATATATAGTCCAGTGGATCTTGTGTTGCATTTCCATGTAAATAACTCATTCATACTAAGTGTCCTTCCTTCTCTGTGTGTTCTGTTTAACAGCTACACCAGATCAAGACAGTTTATACACAGTGACATGACTGCTGCAGTGGGAAGGAGCAGATTCGTTTCTGAAGTCTCTAATGTAAATAGTGATATTTATACCTCTTCTTAACAGACTTTTCTCACAGGCACAAACAGATGAGTCAATAATTTAACTTCAGGACCAAACAGAGCTTGAATGGAGACAGTCCAGCGTCAGAGGACGACAATGGTGTTTTCCAGAAGCAGCTCCTGTGAAATGAGCTCTGTTGAGGTTAACGGAGTCAAAAATCCATATACCAGACTGAAGGATTTTAGGTAGGAGCTGGACTATCTCTAGTGAGGAACTGCTGAACGTCTCTTTGCAGCTCATCGTTGCGTCTTTGGGCCTCATCTCGGCTGCGCTCTGCATTTTTTAGGCAGATCTCGATAGCGGCCACATGGCGGCGCTCTGCCTCCAGAGCAGACTGGAGCTCTGCCACAGTGGCCTTCAGCTCTTTGTTCTCCTGCTGCAAACTGTGGGAGACAATGAGAGACACTGATTGTTCAGAGTCCAACATTCTGGAAACAATTTGCATCCTGCTGTTTGTCACTGCAAAAACATGTTAACATTCTGTCAAGAGACGCTGCACTTGTTACCAAAGCAAATCAATTTAAGAATTTCCGGGAATCAAGTTGTATTTAACGGATTGCGGTCCAGTGATTTGTTGTATTTTGTCAAAACGCTGACACACTGACTGCTTACAGGCTCCTCCTCGGGGTCTAAGTGTTACATAACAATGCATTTAGAAAACCTTCTCACGACCTACATACACTGATTGTTAAGCTAAAAAAAAAAGTTTATTTTTAAGATCCAGTCACTGACAGATGACATTGTTAAAACAATATCATAATGAAGGTGTTTTATTATAAATATTCATCAGTGTGTGTGACATGGGATGGTTGGTGAGGACTGAACTCACCTGTCTACAAGCTGCTGCTGGTCTTTCTTCTGTTCTGACCTGCTGTCGACCTGCTGACCTGAAATGCTCACTGTCGGGGTTTCCACACTCTTTTGAGGAAGCAGCACCTGGGGGGACCGGGAGTCACTGTCAGGTTTCTGGGAAGAACCTGTGTTGTCACTCCCCCTCCGGGCCGTGGATCTATCCTCTCCCTCCTTGCTGCTCGTCTGAGACCCTCCAAAAAATGACCCCGAACTCCGCAGGTCCAGGATTTTAAAAATGTCCTCTGACAATGTCCCGCTCTTCTCATCCACGCTCTCCTGGATGCGGCTCCACCTGTTGAGGGCATCTGCCTTGGCTGCCATCCCAGTGAGTGGGCAGTTGAAGGTGGGCAGGGTCTGAGTGCGTTTGCGGGGACTTTCAAGCCAGTTGTCTGTAGACAGAGTGGGAGACTCCGGCAGGAGGGTCTGGGAGCTGCAGTTCCCTCGATCTGGACCTGGACTGTCATTGTCCTCCTCTTCTTCTGGAGACTCAGACAGAGATGCATCACCCATCTGAGAAAAAGACATAACTGAACATTAACTACACATAGACAGTGCACACTGCTGGTCTTTGGTGTCAGAGGAAAGAAATGTTGGCAGAAGAACAGCCATCAGCTGAACCACAGTAGCCTGGAAATCTGGTCCAAATGATGGCAAAGACCGTCATGTTTCTCAGAGCCGCAGAGGAGCCTCAACCTAGAGCCAAACTTAAACCACATACGATCATCCACCAATCAACTGATCATGTTGGAATTCAGTGTCCTGGAAAGATAGTATGAATGAAACCAACGAGAGGACAGACACCAAGTACCAGAGGCTTGTGGAAGAGTGCAGAAGGTAAGGCTAAGTGAACTTAGTGTGAGCCTGTGGAGGTGAGCTGTCGAGGATTTGCAGGATTTACATTACTGGGCATCACCAAAGAGGCAAAGAGGAAGGCCATTAGATTATCTAATAAAGCTGTGAAGAAATCCACTCTGTGGGTTAGGATCAAGAGGTCAGATTCATGGGAGAATGACCAAACCTGGCTGGGTTGCTTGGGGAAATGATTACTACCATTTCATTTTTAACTAGTAGTTGGTTAAGTTAGCTTAGCATAAAGACTGGAAAGAGGAAGCAATTAGCCTCACTCTGGCACAAAAGGTACAAAAACTCTTACCTAACAGGCCAACATATACAACACGTTACATCTTGTTTAAAAAACACCAGTGTTCCAGTGTTTGTGCTGAGCTAAGCTGACTGCACTCTGTCTTCAGTTACATGTTTATCATATTGGCATGTTAATGGTATCTACAGTATTGTCTAATCTAACACATATTAAGAACATGAGTACACACATTTCCTCAAATGTTGAATTATTCTGTTAGCAGTTGACACTATTGAAAACCTGGCAGCTGGACTGGTTAAAAGCAACTAGCAACAAACTTAATTGATTCTGACTGTGAGGTTTGAAATGAAAAGATATTGTCAAAGTATGAAACAGCTTGATGACAGAATGCATTTGAATGCCACAACAGGACATTAAAAAGCAGATAGCTTTTTGTGCGGTGAGACGCTCGTACCTCAGCAGACTCCCAGCCCACAAAGCTCCGGGGAGTGTTTTTCTGACTTTCGGCCTTCTTTGTGGGAGGTGATGGAAGCACATCTTTGGAGAGAGGAAACAGAGTCTCATGCTGTCGGATCATCACTGTCATCAGCTTTTGGATCTGAGGAGTCGCTGTGGAGAAAAACAAGCACATGTGGAAAGATTATGATTGAAATGTCTTATCTTAAGCTTTTATGAATATTCTTAATTTACTTCCTTCAGAATTTATGAAATTTGATTATTATTTTGTAGTTCTGAATAGGCATAGACATATCTATATTGGTAGTGGTTTAAAAAAACAGCAGCAGCATTACTGAGAGAGAGTACTTGCTTTATTTATGGAGTTGGAGAAGCAGTAGTCACTAATGAAGTAGCATATGTTTATTGCTACTTCATTAGTGATTCATTTGGATTCAGAGTGTTTTTTCCACATAGCGAGGAATACAGTTTGCACAGCCAAAACAGAAACAGTCTGCAGAGAAATCTAAAACTGTGCTGATGTATTTTCGCAGTATTTCACAGCACATTAGCCTCTGTTTCAGATCTCAGGACACATCAGTGAACACTGTGTTCTCACCCTTCATCACTGTAATGGGATCTTCTATCTGAGGTTTGAGCAGGTTGATCCCCATCACAGTAGCCAAGTTCTCCACATTCATCTTATTCACCTTGGCATGCAGCTGCACCTCAAACAAAAACCTGAAAACAATAAAAAACAAGATTAACACAGTTAAAGTTTCTCTCTGGTCGCTTATCTCTGTGTATTAAAAGTATATATATTATTTCATACATTTCATAGAAGTTCCTTCTTGTCTTAAAATACACTGTTGCTTCCTCTAGAATGCGCAGATCTATAAAGCCCCCATCTGTACCTCCACCCAACACTCCCCGAGCTGCAGCTAGAGCACACCAGCTCGCCTATAACTCTGCTCAAACACTCATAAAACTACACTGAAGTCGTAATGTTAAAGTAGTTTAGTTATACATGTTCGAACTAGAGAATTATTCTAAAGATGATTATTGATTTGTAAAGTTCCAGCCTGCAAGTTGACAGGATTGGTTTGTTACGTTTGAAACCCCAGAAGTCTGAATCTGTGTTTTTGAGACTGGCATCAGTACACTGTAGATCAAGGTGGAAATGCTCAGACAAGGTGCTGACTGCCTATTTGGCTCAAGATGTGTCTGCCAGAATATAAAAAGCACATTGTGGGCATAACTTGCTTTTCACTGGACGAGGCCTTTAACAGACACCGAAGAGCACTTGGCTGACGTGTTTAACCAGACAGATCTTGTAAATGTCTTGCTCAAGGACTCGTTAGTGAGCAATTGTCTTTCCATTTATGGGGCGTCCTCTCTAACCACAAAGGCACCAGGGTTTTTTACTGGAACGTCCCATGATCCTGTCATATTGCAGTAGCCTCTACTAACCGGCAGACATAACTCAGAAGGTTATAGTTGAGTCTGGGCAGAAGAGCGATTTGCTTCTCCAACTTTTCCCAACCCTGCAAGGACACAAGAAGAGGACATTAAAGGACATGCACACTCAAAGTATCTCAGGGCCTCTCCTTTATATACAGGCATACACAGAGTCCACATACACTCAGATGTGCAGACATATTGTATCCCCTTTTAAAAATAAATGTACCTCTGTGCTGCTGGCGTCCCGCAGGCTGGTGCAGTCCAGAAAGTCTTGGTACTGAGTCCAGGGCACCACAGGTTCAGGCAGCTCCCGCAGGTACAGTTTGAGTAGTGACGCCACCGTGTGGACATCTGTGTCACTGTGGACAATGACACATTATTTATTATTCAGTGAGCATCTGCTAAAAGTATACCTGACATCTAAATCTTGAACACTTAGTGCTATGCCAGAATTGATGTATTTTTTATAAAAGCTTGGTCTCTACATCATAGACATGCAGTTTGATTGATACTGTAAGTACTAAAGCTGGCACAAAAGTGCATTTTAATGTTGTTGGAATCATTTGAACATCTTGTATTCTATTCATTGTGGGTTTGAAATGTTTACCATAAGTGTCCAACTATGGTCTCACACTAAGATCTGTATAAATATTTTAATGGACTAAGTGAGAGTGAAGTGTAAACAAGGTCTTTTTTCATTCTAAGATAATCTTCTGTGGGATTTTGCAGTTGTTCTAGTTACGTGCCTCTAGGCTTCTGACAAGAATACAGTTCAAGGGGAAAACAAAAAATCTTTATTTCTTTGTTTGATTTTTGTCCTGAACTTTGTCATTAAGCATCTTTTAGTAGCCCTTGCTGGCTCTAACCTTGTGCTCCGTTAGGTTAGATGGGTGCTTTAATCAGCAGTGCTCTGTCAGACGAGCTTGTGGTGTTGAGTAATAAAGGCGTCCTTCTGTGTGCCTGCCAGAACAGGATGTGGTATCGCTTCAAGCAGACAGAGATCTATCAGCCTCTTTCTACATCTGTCTCAGCTCTCCTGACTTACGTAGAAAAAGCTGATTGAGGTTTGGATATTTGTCTCCTTTTATGGCAGTGAGCTCATACTTTTTCAAAGCAGATTTAAATAATGAATAAAGGCTTACATAAGGCTTAAAGTGATTTCTAAGCACAATCTTGGCTGAAATGTGATTTATAAACTACTTCATAACCACTTTGCTCTCAGTGTTTCCTGTGAATTTCAATAAGCAGAACACTTCATACAGAGTTTGTGCCATATTCAGTATTGAAATCGTGACTAATTCTTATTAGAAAGCTTCATATGCTGCAGAGGGGATCATGAATGTGTCACCTGGGGAAGGAGGGCCTCTCTCCTGCATCAAAGGCACCTCTGAACTGTTTGACAGCATTGTCTTGACCAGGGAGGCGGAAGATGCCCTCCTCATTCAGCCCATGCTCTTTGATGAACTCCACACACTTCTGCACCAGGATAGGCACCATATGAGGTCCAAAGCGCTGCTCATACGTCACAGTGTCCATGAGAGCCTTCCCAAACACTGCAGACGTGCACAGAAGAAAGACGTGGCAGGACTGACCGCAGTTTTCAGACAGAACAGTAATTAGAGAACAGATTTACAGATTCAGATGAACACTATTGTCCCTGTTCAAACAGTCTTTATAGTAATAATTACACAATGCCTGTGCTTTAAACACTTGATTAGTTGAAGGCAAGACAGGTTTATTTATTTACTCTTAAACAATGGTTTAAAATTTAAAAAGAAACCTGTATTCACTTGCAGAAAGTTAAATGAGAAGAACGATACCACTTTGTCCTCATATCAACATCTCATTGGCTTAGCTTAGCTTAGATTAGCTTAGCTCTGTCTACTAGCACAAGCAATACTCTCAAATTACAATATACTGTTTATTAAAGTTTTTAAAATGTTGTTTATGTGTGAGTTATGTGGCAGACTATGGGAGCGTACCTATGTTCCCCGCTTTGTATGGGACCGGGGAACAAAGGACCCTTTTTCTAAATAAGGTCCTATGTTCCCCGCTTTTCCCCAAAAGGGTCCTATGTTCCCCACTTTGTGTGTGACACGGGTAGCTAAGCTTTTCCCCAAAAGGGTCTTATGTTCCCCCAGTATATATTGCGACCGGGGAACATAGACCCTTTTTAGGAAAAACGGGTAACATAGGACCCGGGGAACATAGGACCTGGGGAACATAGGGATGACCCCCTGACTATTTCTTAGCTACGGGCAATGACTTAGAGGTTTCCTTTTTAAGCTGACTTAACCTAAACCTTAACCTGCTTGTGGTTTTGGTGCTAGGAAGCAATTTTTCTTTGTCTGTTTCTTTTATCTTTGGATCCAGACTAGTTGTTTCCATCTACTCTCATTCTTTATGCTAAGCTAAGTTAACCAGCAGCTAACTGTAGCTTCACATTTAAAGGACGAATATGAAAGTGTTATAAGTCGTCTCATCTAAAGGCCAGTTCCTTCTTTCTGTGTCCACAAGTCCCCAAGGGAATCTGTGGCATAAATTTGGTCATCCACCCAAGCCAGCGAGGGTTTGTGCTGAACCCTCTGCGGCTGCAACCCAAAGTTTGTGACCACATGGACTGTCTGCACTGTATGTACGCTGACTGTACGAGAAGACTCTTAGTCGTTCACACCTTTACAATTCATAATTAAAACAGTTTTGATTGAAGTAGTTGCTGCCGGACTTTAAAGGAGTTGTAATTGGTACATGCTTCCTATCGACATCGCCCAAACACGAGAGGAAGTTCTAATTTCTTCAGAAGTCCTGTGTTATGTCTGAGCACTGAACCCCCTTAGAAATAATCACTGGCATCGTAATCTGTACCTAACTTCTATATCTTGTTAAAAAAAATTTAAAAAAGAGGTCTGAAGGTTACAACCAGCCTTTCAGAAATGTCCATATGAGCTCTGTGTGTTTTTCTGTGTCTGATATAAAGAGTTAGACCTTCTGTATAGCAGGCCAAAGCGTACCTATTGTAGTGTGAATAGTACTAAATGCATGTCCAAAGTCCACATCAGTCATGCAGAAACCATTAATTTGCCTTATCTCTTGGCAAGGTAGTGTGGCCTTTTCAGTATGCTAACTTATGACCCTGAAATTGTTCACCCTCCACCATCATGGACAGAGACAAGATGAGATGATGAAGGGAAGAAACATATGTATCCTACATGTATGTCTTTATCAAGTTTGTAGTTGCCAATTTGATTTGACAATCTTTCCTTTAATTCTGAAGTCAGATGAAATGGTTGCATTGTCATGCATAACCACAGGTTCAATGTCAATGTCAGATTTTACCCAACCTCCACTTGTTGGTACTCCGATGACTCGGCGCAGAGTGCGGAGCCACTCCTCCATGTCACTCTGAGAGTTTGCCATGAGCACATATGGACACCTCTCTCTGTCTCCTGTTGGCCCTGTGAAATGATAATTATTTTAAAAAGAATTTTAAAAAATTGAGATACGCCTCCAAAGAAGGTGTGATTGTTATCAGTTCTTGGTAGTTTCTAATGTTTTACCATTCAGAAAAGTGTTGTCTGATGCAGACAGACACTGCCTCAGAAAGTAGACCCATAATCTAAACACATTGGGATACAGAAAATATAAAAAGGGATTCTTACTAAGAAGAAAGAATAAGACAAACATGGCAAAGGCATTGAAAGAAGGTCCCCAAAAAAGCAAAGATGTCTCACTGCTACAAAAACCATCTTTAGGTGCTAAAATAAATATGCCAAGCAAGCCTACTATTTTAGGGGGCGATTAGATGCTTACGTGGTATGATCTCAAAGAGGTACTTCCCCGGGTCATCTGCGTTTGGAGGAAGTTCATTAACTTTACTGAAACGCAGCTGGATGACTCCCTATAGACCAACAAACAGGAGCACAAACACACAGAAGAAATGTAATGTCAAAACTAAAATTACTTCATTTTTAGAAGCAGCCACTAAGATTGACATCCTCTCATATACCACCATGCTATTATTAACATTAAAGTTGCAATAAGTGAGCTTTTGAACAAAAATATAGGATTAATACAGCAATAAACAACTGTCTGCTATGTAAAGATACAGTAGAGTAATAGCGTCCTTAACAGAAAAGTCACCATCCCTGGGTGTGTGGCCAGTCGGGCCTGCATGCATGTTAGTGCATGTGAGTCCCTCCCTTTGAAACTGTAGGCAATCCCATCATTTATAAACAAACTGAGAGTGACTCTCAACACCACACTGCAAAAGTAAAAGTGGAGTACAGGTGATTCAGTTGACACCTCAAAAACCAAAGAATTTAAAAACTGTTTACATGCATTTGTTTGATTTCAGCCCAGTTCAGTGTTTTACTTTTGGTATTCTGTATGTGTGGCTCCACCAGAGTCTGCGTGACATAAACTGTCATCTCAGCAAGTGTGTGAAAGTCCATGTGGACCCCTCTGCACATGTCTGCGTACTGCGTATACTGTGTGCGCATACTGTGTATAAAACTTTACTTGCTGTAAATGAAACAAAGGGAGGGGGAAGGTGTGGCTGACACATTTTCGCTGTTTTGTTCTGAGATGGTGGTACTATAGCAATCCAGTGGTTCTGAATGGTGCATACATCATCCTTAACTGCTCACTTTCTGAGAGTCCATGATTTGTTTGATATGCAAACATGGGAAAGGCCTGCAGGAGCTTTTATTGCAGATGTACAACATCCTGTAAAATGCAGGAAAATACCCACTGCAGTTCTGTTATCATTTGATTTAGGCTCATGTTCACTGTTTCCTTCACAGAACATACAGTCCAGTATATATCAGCTCAACCATAAATGGGTGATGGCTTAGGGGTGGTTCCTAACTATTCTGTGGTTTTGGAGGTAGTAACTCGGAAGAAAAGGATATAGTGAAGACACCTTTTTTTACCTAGAAATAAACTGACCAAAGAATCAAGAGCTTGTATCGCTTGTTTGCTGATATCTTACTCATTAATTAGGCTCTACAAATCTGACCATGTGATAATTTACTAGTGTTACAATGATAATAGAAAACAGACATGAAAGTGTAACAAGTACAAAAAATACTTTGAATGTCAGGGGCCCTGTCTGAGGATTCAAGCATCAGGTTTGTTGTGTACAGGAAGTGTGCAATGGTAGCCACACAGCTAGAGTGTTTGTGGTGATGGTTGGAAATGATAAATGACACATTTCTGATTAAAGTATGAATGAATCTATTGATATAAAAGACATGTATTACATAAATACTAACTTAAAAGGACATAGTTATAGTATAATGCTGGCTTGCTTTCATTACCTGATCACTTCTTTATTAAGAGAATCAACAAGTGATAGAGAAAAATAAATGATTTTGATGACAGTTCTAGTCACACATATAAGTACTTTTGAAATACCTTTAGAAGTTTGGAATATGTGGTATGTGTAGGAATTTGCTTTAAAAAAAATAGGGTGCACGTGTGTTTAAGGCAAACCAAGGACAAAATGAAGACAGAAGAATGTAACATCATTTTTAAAAAGTGGCATTAATATGGGTAAAATAAACCTCCTCCAAGATGTCTCACCTGGACAGTGGTCTCCTTATCATCTTTGTGGTAGGTCAACGTGCTTCCTCTCAGCACAAAGTAGCGCTGCTGCCAGTTCTTCACTAAAGACCTCTGTTGTTTCTTCAGCCAGCCAGCCTTCAGCGGCCTCTCCATGGAACCAGAGGAGCGTGGCGAGCCCGGGCGAGGGCCTCCCTCTCCAGGTATCACACTCCTGGATCGTGCTGCCAGATACCACAAGGAAGCAGTTGGTGAAAGGGAGAAGAACAACAATCCCCAACATGCTGTGTCACAGCCGGTGCTGTGAAATGTTTTCAAAATATCAGCAGTAGTCTACACCAGCAGAGCACTTCCTCTTTTTGATATGAATATGCATGAGCCTATCAGGGCTGAGAAAACAGCTCACTGTAGCCTATTTTTGTTCCCCATCTATTCAAGGAAACTGCTGGTCTGAGCTGACCAGTTTCCTGTGGAAGGTGCATGAATGCAGCTGTGATTGCTCTACTTAAATAACACAGTGACCTGTGAGAGGCGTTCCATCAAGAAATAAGCAGGAGAGGTCAGAGATTTACTGTGTGAACTTAACTTGAACTAAAACTGACACAAAAATACTTTTTTCAGTTTTTTAAGATTGACTAAGACTTGTCACCCTGGAGTTGTGTAACTGTGAACCATCATGATGTGATGGTTTAATGGTTCAGTGAAAGAACAGAGACAGAGGTGTACGTGGCCCAGAGAAGACAGAGGAGGATGGAGACGGCCTAAGTAACACACAGGGTGGTAGGACTGCAGAGATAGCTGGATGGAGATTGAGACCACTTTCTCAGTTGTTCTTAAATTCACCGTGTCTTGTTAACCAAGATAGAGGAGAAGAGAAGAAGAAGGACCGCACTGGGGTAAACAGGAAGCAGCCACATCGTTGCCGGAGGCCCGGCACACTTTGAAGGTCTCCACCTACAAGCCTGAGAGCCCTTTGGTCTAATTTCAATAGGACCCCCCTCCCTGATTTGCAGAGAGTTCAAGTGGTGCTGAGGAACCTTGAGCCCACACACAGAGGCTGATGTCACACCACACCCTCAGCTGACAAACACATAGTTCTTTAAACAGGCCTCAATTCGTGATGAGCCACGAGTCAAAGATGTGTTCAATGACCCAAGTCCAAAATTTACATCAAGTGCAACACTGTCATGGCAAGATGGATACAGGAGAGAATGATATTTAGGTTCCCACACAAGTACCACATACGACATGTCATTTCACCAGATGACGAGGCTAAACATTCACCTACAGGCCTAAACCCAACAGTGGTGTCTTTAGGCTTGGGCATCCAGGCTATATCCCTAGTGTTTTATGAATAGCTCCAGATTTATTCTCAAAATAAAATCAATGAAATAAGATCCTCTGGTCGGACTATCTGACACTCTCTGTGATAATAATGTGCAACATGAAAGAAAGTGGGATGACCTTACCTAGAGCACAGTGCTTTTACATTTTATTTTCATTCTACTCAGAAATAACCTGAATATAGTGCAATAATCAGCAGGTTAAAATCCAAAGATTTTCTGGGCTGAGCTAAGTCCCAATGTTTCTAACAAAATCTCTGGCTGATAATAGGTTCAAGATTAGTTTGCACTCCCTGGAGATTGTGCTTGGACAGCATTAATGCATGACTGAGTTAATACTAAAAAGGAAGTTCTGGTTTTAAAAGAACTGTTTGGTATTTTGGGAAACACTCACATGCATTTTCTTGCTGAGAAGATCAGAAGACTGCTACCACTCTCATGTTGGTATGCTAAATATAAGTTAGCTAGCATCCAGTTAGCATAGCTGAGCAATAAGCTACCCAAGGTCTGTATGAAAGGGAACAAAAATCCAGCTACAAGCACCTCTGAAGTTGTTGTTGTTATACATGGCCATTTTTGCGACTAAGTGACATTTAGAGTTGTTTCCTTTTACAGAGCTGAGCTGGCTGTTTGTGTTTCCAATCTTCATGCTAAACAAAGCTAACTAGCTTTGCTTCATAGTTGATGGAAAGACATGAGTCCTGTAAATTTGCCCATTAACATTTTATAAGAAAAAGTCAGGCGCATAACCTGTAAAATAAATAAATAAATCTCTACAACTTATTATTCTTACACTTCAGTTTTTGTATGGACTAAACAAAAAAGGTTTTTTTAAAAAGTTAATTTTTAGCTTTAATAAGCTTTGAACAGAGCTAGGCTAGCGGTTTTATCTGTTTCCAGGTTTTATGCTAACGTAAGCGCACCACATTCAGGCTGTAGCTTCATTTCTAACCGACTTTGGAGTTGTATCAGTCGTGTCATCTAATGCAAAAAATAAAAAATAAAGTTTGGACTTTTTTCAAAATGCCAAAATATTCACTTAAACCTGCATTAATCAGATGAAAGGTTCAGGGAGAACCTGTGTCAGGTAGTTTGTTACTTGACACTGACTCTGAAAGGTTTCTGACTGACCTTTCAGATCTTCATGAAAGGACAGGTGCAGTATGAGTGTAAACACACGTCACACAACCCTGCACTCACACATACTGTAAGTGGGCAAAGTTTCATACACAAAGTCAGAACTCTGCAGAAACAGAGCTGTTGCATCAGTTTCCTGCTGAAAGCTGCATCACTCCACTTCCAGGGCAAAACCGCCTTTTATGGTCCACAAAACACATCAAAGTAAAGGATCATGATGGGGCACCAGGTACACTTTCATACTGGGGCAAGAAAAGCAGCTGATATTCAGTAAACCTGAAGCAGATAAAGTAAATGTACTGCAGGCAGCTACTTCCTTTCATATTGCTGAACAACCCGCACCACTGATGGCAGAGAATGATTAGAGCTGATGCAAGTTGAGAACAATCCAGTCATTGCTTGTGTGCAAACATGATGTGAATGTTGCAACTATTGTGCCATGCAAGGCTGAGAGGCAACAAGACATGTTGTTGCACTGATTCCACCCAATGCAAACATAGGTAAGCACAGTATTAGCAGGTCTACACGCTATACAGTCACAATAAAACAGCACATAGGTTTCAATGCACACACACAAGCACACGTAGGTTGGCCAGCCTCCTTATGCAACCACTGGGAGCTGCTTTTGAGCCAGTTAAAAAAAAAATTTAAAGTGTTGAATGTCTAGCTGTGTTTGAATATAGAAACAACGTACTCCATGTTGGACAAGAGTGATTTGTGTTTTTAAAAAAAGAGTCTAATAACAGCTCTGGTTACCATCATCACAATACACATAACCACCAATGCGCCCACAGAGAAAACAAAATGCAGTTCGTCACTGATACCATCAGTTTCTGCTATTCTGTATGTAATCTAAATATATATACACTATAAATTCACTGGAAAAGAGGAGAAACAAATTTTTAAAAAGTAAAATGTTTGTTGTTAGTCTCCATTTTTGCCTCTGTACCATCTCTGGTTTCGTGGTTAAAGTGTCATCTCTTCAGATGACAACATCAACTAAATGTCCAAACTGTAATGTTTCTAATAATGTGAAGTGTGACAGTGTTGCATCCACTGTGGCTGTCAGTGAACGCAGCACGGGTGCTGGCTTACCTATCCGAGCTGTCTCAGCCTTGAAGGTGCTGAAGTCCCAGTTGCGAGGTAGTTTCAGAGACATGGTCCTCAGCTCATAGCACAGGTCAGTGTTTCAGTTCACACATGCACCTCACCGAAGCACACACACACGCACACACACACACACAGACACATACATATAAATACACACTCAAACACACACAAACTGGAGATATCGCAGATCACACTTCCTTCTTCCCGTGTGATAATCTTTCTTCTTCTTTTTTTTTTGTTCAGCCCTTCACAACGCGTCCCCTCATGCTGCCTTTACTTCCATGTTCATACTTGTTCTGATGCAGCGCTGCACAGATGGCTGCCAGGCTGATTCATTAAAAACTAAGGTTCCATGTAGTGGGGGAATCTTCAAGTGAGTAATGTTCACTTGTGTCACAGGAAAAAAACCACTAGCGTCTTCACAGAGGAAATGGTTCTTACTTCTTGGTTTGACTCCTTCAGTGAGCATGTTGCCTCACCGCTCAGGCTGACAGAGCTGAGACAGTCATTTTACAAAGATGTGCTTCAAGGTTTAAAGCTTACACGTCTTCTACTGGTCCATCGATAAAAAAATTTAACTTTTATGAAAAATGGACGTGGGGAAATCAACTGAATGTTTCAAAATGGGGAAGAGGACAAAGAGGGAAGAAACCAGTCACACAGCCAGCCACATGGTTTTTTATAACTTTAATTTTCTCTGAACCAAGGCGAAGCACATTTCAGCATCAAAGAGTGCAGCTTTTTTCTAGACAAGTCAACACAAACCATTGCACAGTTTTATAATTATATACTGAAATCATACAGCTTTGTAAGAGAATCTAGAACCACAAAATAAAATGTCCACAAAGGGGAGCCTACACAGCATGTGGGACAGACACAACTCCCATACATTCCTTTTAGAGGGTCCTGGCTGGGCAGGATGCACTACAGCAAAGTGGCACTGTGTTGATTAAAAACGGCACAGAGGTGCCTTGGGGGGGAAAAAAGAAAGTCAGGCTTCCTTTTTTTAATTTGCTGAAAGTTTATCCCTTATAATCTGCCTCCTTGTGAGCAAATCTCAACTTGAGGGGTGCTGGAATGTATCAAGCAGAAGTAACAAAGGGTCAAACGTCTCCACATCAGTGTTACTCTGGATCGGCCGAGCACAGGAGCTCCAGCTCTCTCTAGTGGCCGTCTGTAACACCAGGCAGAGAAATGGCAGTACAGAGCTGCAGGGACTAAAAACCTCAAACCACCACGGAGGCAGTGAAGAGATGCATGACTGCTGAGACACCAGCCCTCGGGTTACTTTCCGGAAACTACTCGAAACAGTATGCACAAGTAACAAGCATTCAACTTGCACTGTGACGCGGAAGTTGACACACGACAGCTACCGGGGAAGAGCCTAGAAAACACCCAACTGCACTAAAGTCACAGCGAGAAACGACAGAGAAAATACTTTTCTGCTATCTCAATACTCTTTCCTATGGCAATAATAACACTTTAAATATTCCTCTAACCAAAAATACTAAAGAACACTCAACATGTTTCTAAACATCTTCTTAATAAATGTACAATATAGTAACTTGGAAAAGGTTGGATTTGCTTACAGTAAATAAAATAAATACTTTAATAAAGATAAAATTAAGACCGGTTGGATGTAACAGAAGAATCATGAATGGAATGACATCGATAGACATATGAATGAAGTGACATTCAAATATGGGGAACAACATGTAAAGCCATGCTTGATTCTTACAGTGGCTCATTCTATGAAAAATATTGAGGTCAACTTTTATATACGGATGCCTTAATGAAGCAAAAGCTGATTCTGGGTTACAAAAAACTGAATGCTTTGCTTAAAAATATAGACTTTTTTTTTTTTAGGACAGTGTGTGATGAGAGGAAATTTAAGGTGGAAAAACTAATTCCAAAGAGATTCTAAGCAAAGAAATCATTTACCGTACACGGATAACAGCACACTAATAAGTTGTTTTGTCTTAGCATGGTGACACTCAGCACTGACCTTCACATCCCTGCTACACCGACTACTGTATGAATGTTCATATTGCTGTTTTGTCCTATAACACCGAGTACAGAAACAGTTCTGCCTGGATCATCTAGCTTCACTGACAAAAATAAATCCATTCTTTTCTCTGATTGGATAGAAACAACAAAAATTGTCACAAACACGATGCTGATTGGTTGAATAATAAGTGCGGTTGGATGTTTTGAGCCAAATCTGTATCTATGGAGCCTTCGTTTCTTCACAACCATAAAGAACCTTGCAGACTGGCCACATTTGATATTAATGAGATAAGCTTTTTGAAGTCTATTGGACATTTAAATACAAAATTAATTTCCTTTTCAACAGTTTCATTTTGTGAATTTATGAGTCAATAATAAGAAAAATAAAAGTGTGTGTCAACAAGACATGTTGGAAAAACTCAAAATAACCAAGCAGATTGTGTTGGCAGTTTAAAGGGAGCACTCCAGCTACTTAGTACCGCACTTCCCTAAAGTTGGGAGAACTTACAAGAGTTTCTTTCTTACAAGGAATTACTGTAGCTAAGATAGTGCATGAGTACTACACTTCCCAGAATGCATCTCAATAGCATCTTTAATCAGCTTATTTCCTCATCACATTTTTCCACTAAAATTTGTAGTCCCCAAGAGACTATGACTCAGGGAGATGTTGAGTATTCCTCTTCATGAGAAATGAACTGATGCTTATGTATAGAAATCAGTGCAATGCCCCTTCAACCTCTGCCAACAAAACTACAGTCTGTGAGTGACATCAATTTCGAAAGCTTGACAAATAGAAAGAAAGCCAACAGTAAAGCAGCTTCATCTCATATATTTCACCACCAAATCAAACATACACCTGCCAGTGGCATAAATATCAAAGAATCCTGCTGTAAAACGTCTGGGAATGAACACTGATATGTACACAGCTGATTGAATTGGCAAAGTCCAACCTGAACACATGCAGGAGAACGCTATAGGCCACTTTTATAGCAAAGGTTTCACTCAAACAGGTCAGGTTGACCAGTGATAGTAACATATGCTGTGTCTGTGCCGTGAACAAGGCGAGGTTACGACACACAGAAGCAGATAATGGCAGTGTAGAAGCCATCATTGTACCCTACTGTTACAAACAGTCCCGGCCCAACAATGTGACAAGGACGAACCATGACTCAACAGTACTCGTAAAAGCTACAACAGGTCCTTGATAGACATAAAAAGTAGGAACACAGAATGAGTAAAGTAAAACGTCTCTGAAATGCTTTCTCTTTATCCATAAAACAGCAACCAGGAACAGATTGTGGCCGTTATGCTAAAAGGGGTGCTGGTGTCTGTCGCACTTTCCTTCAGAGATATCTACTGATTCAGAATAAAACACTACTCTGTCTGGAGCAACACTAAACTGCTCCTTACAACACAAAACAGCTGTCAGGTTTGTCAGATTTAAATACTTGAGTGTCATTTAGTTGTTCATTTTATATTTCGGCACGTTAATGATTTGGCCAAGTTCCACGGATGGCAGAAAAAAAAAAGAAAACACAAGAAACACAAATGCAGATGGCAAAAGTGAATTCAGCCTGGATAAAACAGACACAACATTAAGATATAATAGAACATACCAAATATAAAAACCATCTATGTATAAATAGAAACAATCACAACAAAGAAAATTAAAAGTGAAATTTGGAGGGGAGGTGCAGCTGAAGTAAGAATACAGTGAGTAACAGGGTTGAGAGCAGTGCATTCGAATAAAAAAAACAAAAAAAAACATACAATAAAATATTAACACACATTAATAGGTATATAGAGGATATCCTGTATACAGGTAGAAATGTACAGCTGACCAACTCTTTGTTTAACAGTGTTAATAGATAGAAGCTGATGGAAAACAGTACAGTAACTCACAAACTCAACCTGAAAACACTAGTGTCAGAAACATGATTCACAGACTGCATGAACACAAACACGCACGACTCTCATACCCAAATGAAATGGAATGACCCAAGGCTGTCGTTTTTTGTGGTTTTCTTTTTTGTTTTCTTGGATGTGTTCTCGCTCACACAAAGCACTGCGAGTCTCCCAGAGCTCCGGGGGCTG